>CAKALU010067866.1:0-45057 GCA_916700995.1 Hozukius guyotensis | reverse complement strand
GTTTTTGCCCGTCACCATCTTGGTTTTTTGCAACCAGAATTGACATGAGAGGGTGGAGCTAAGTACAACCGAACGCTGATAAGACATTTTTAGGCGACCAAAAAGTTATAATTAACTTTGATGACCTGAAAACACACTGTGAAAGGGTTAAAATCTATGCAGAAAGAAAGAGCTGACAGCAGCAGCAGAAACACAGCTGACAGGCAGCGGACACGCAGCCGACAGGCGTCTAGTGTGAACACCAGACTCCTGCATCACGCAGCCACCACGCGACGCAGACGCCACGCGACGCAGACGCCACGCGAGCCTCATGCGGGCAGTGTGCCCATGGCTTTAGCGTCTCATTGTGTTCTGGTTGATCTGCCGCCTCTCTGTGATATCTCAGGTGAGTTCAGAGCAGCTGATGGAGGAGGAATTACAGCTTTAAGAGATGATTTATAACTCAACTCCTGCTTTCACTGAAATTGTCGTCCTCTTTCACACTAAATTGCCGTAGTGGCACATTTCCCGGCAGACCCGTTTGTTGTTGTTTTTTTTCTCTGTTGTCTGGAATTTGCTGAGTCCACTGTGTGCACAAATAAGAGCTGTGTCACCTTCAGTGCTGTCAGGGAGTTTTACAGGCTGTGAATAAGCAGCTGATAAAAATGTGTCCAGAGCACAGCAGATTATTTCCTCACTGCTGTGTTAGTGAGCAGAGCGTGTTGTTACAAAGGATAATACAATTAACTGAGACTAAAATTAAAACTAACAAATGTAGTACACATTTTAACAAACAGAAATAAACATCAAAACTGAATCTTCTTCCTGCAAAATCAGGTCTTTTTCTACAGTTTATACTGAACTAACCAACTAACCTTCGCCTATTTTACACCTCAAAGTGTGTTTCTAGGTGTTGGAGAGTACTGCTCCATGTGTGATAAAAGTAGCCTTTAGTGTCTCCAGAGGGAGCTGCTGTGTGAAGTCTGATAAATGTCCTCAAGTGATGTCACTTGAGTCAGCGTCGTTTGAAGACTACAAGTTAGAAAAGTTAAATAATCTGGAGGTGTGGAGTTAGAAAGAAGTGAGACCTCCTGCTGATCATCTCTGCTGCCGCCTAGAAGCTCCAGGGTACATTAGCTGCTACTAGTACAGTATAACACACCTGTACGATCCGCCCACACAACTGTCAGATGGAGAGTTGCATTGTGGGTAATGTCGGAGCCAGGTTTTGACAAGAAATAAAAAAGACGATATCTCTGGTTCTGCTGCATCAATTTTGAGGCATATTGAAGCTACAAACAACCCACAATCCAACAGTCTTTTACGGTAACGCACTCTGTAATTCAAGAGTCGCACTGGTGGAAGAAGTATTCAGATCTTTAGTAATACTGCAGTGTACAAATACTCTCTTACATGTAAAAGTCTTGCATTCAAAATTTGACTTAAGAGAGTCAGTACTGCTGAGAAACTAACGCTGGATTTAAAAAATGATCCCACCCAAAAACCCAGCTCACGTTGCCAACTCTTTTCCAATGAGGGTCGTTAGCAGCATTAGCATTAGCTGCTAACTAGCTCCAAAAGGCCCTAAATCTAGCAGGAAAGTCGCCAAGTCTGCAACACTGACAGTCCGTCGCTTCAGGCCTCCCTCCAAAGCCACTCCCCCAAAATTATCATTATGAACAACAAACATAGCTATTGTTAGTACTCACAGCTGTCAAGCTAGCAACTTGTAGGAGACTCAGCCCGTCCAATCATTTCATTCAGCCCGAATGTAATGATTGGACGGGTTTATTACTGTCCTGCGACAGCCATTGATACCGGATTTTTTTCTTTTTTTTAGTCAGAGCATTTGAATTGATTGCTGTTGGGATGTAATGAGAATTTCAACAAATATAACAAGATTTATTTGAAAAACACTGCTAACCCTACCGTTAAGTACAAAAGTATTAGCATCAAAATATACTTAAAGGGACAGTGTGTAGGATTTGGCGGCATCTAATAGTGCGGTTGCAGATTGCAACCACCTCTCTGCTCATTCCTCCCTTTCCAAGACCGTGGTAACGCCGTTCGCCTCGCTCAGAGGCCATCCTTACCATAATAACACTACTTTAAGAGCAACGGAACTCGCAGCTGGCGGTGCCACGGTTAACACTCTGCGGCTCACGTTACGCGTGTCGGAGAACTACGGTGGCCTTCAGGTAACGTAAAAACGTGAAAGACACTCTCTAGAGCCAGAGTTTGGTTTGTTACACACTGTTCCTTTAAAGTACCAAAAGTAAAAGAACTCATTATGTAGAAGATGTAGTGGAGTAGAAGTATAAAGTAGCAGAAAATGGGGAAAAAAAGAGTACAAAGGTTATTAGTACTAACCCTAACCTCAAAATTGTACTTAAGTACAGTACTTGAGTAAATGTACTTAGTTACATTCTGCTGTTGTGAATAATACATGTCCATATTGAGTCTTACAGTGAGATCAGCTGGATCTCAGCTGGATCGCTAAAGGAAACACAAGGACACGTCAAGGTTCATGTAAAGCAGCAACAACATACCGTCTTCATCACACGCACGCACGCACACACACACACACACGCACACACACACACACACACACACACACACACACACACACACACACGTTTCATTTCCCATTTTCTGCATCAGGGCTATTTTAATTGAATGTAATTTAGTTTAAGCTTATTGCGTGTCTATTTTCTGCATCAGAGCTAATTTAATTCAGTTTAAAGAGTTTCCCTCTTTGTTTTAACACATTTTGTTGTTCACATGCTGCTCTGCACTCATTTAAAATTTTCTTTTTCCAGTCGGGTGTTGTGATGTTCACAGAGGGTGGGATGAAACGATACACTGACCACGATACCAGAGATGTGCAGGTTGCAGTTAAATGGTTAATCCACGGATCGGGCAGATCGGGTCATATAAATTAACATTCTGATTAATAGCAGATGGGTTGCGGGTGGATGAAATAATACATCACTAATGAGGAAAATATTAATTACATTCTCTAAAATGTGAACATTGCGGAGCTGCTGTATTTTTCATCAGGCAAGAGAGAGACGCTGTGCACATTTACACAAAAGGAACAGCAGCGTAACTTCATGGATTATTTCAGAAGCTGAAAGTTTAGTTCTGTTTCCTCTGTCAAGTTTATAACTGCAGTTACCCAGCAAACATTTCATCGACCCGGGGGTTGGCGGTTATGGAGGACGGAACCTGCCAAAATAAAAAATAAATACTTGAATAATTCAATAAATAAATAAATATGTAATTAAATGCAGCAAAAATAATATTAAAAATAAATGTAGCGGGCGCCTGGTTAGCTCAGTCGGTAGAGCGGGCGCCCATGTAACAGGCCTCAGTCCTGACCGCGGTGGCCCGGGTTCGAATCCGGCCTGTGGCCCTTTCCGCATCCACTCTCTCTCTCTCCCTTTCCAAGACTCTATCCACTGTCAATAAAAATGGTAAAAATGCCCCCAAAAAATAACTTTAAAAAAAAAAATAAATGTAGCCATTAATTAATTGATAATATGTGACAGAAATTGATTTTTCTGTTTTAGTTTGCTTCTTTATTTATTTTTGTATTAATTCCCTTATTTATTTACTCTTCTGATTAAGATTTTCCTTTTATTTATTTATTTATGTTTTTATTTTGATTACTTTTCAAATTTATTTATACTTGCATTTACTTTTGTATTTATTTATTTTTGCATTTGTTTTATTTATTTATTTATTTTTAAATGTATGTATTAACTTATGTATTTATGCATTTATTTATTTCTGCACGATTTTCCCTTTGCATTTCAACTCTTATTTATTTCCCCAAACTTTTTTATTTCTGTATTCTTTTCTTTATACATTTCTTTTTACATTTTATATTTCTTTAAATATATATATAATATATATGTATGCAAAAATAAACTAATAAACTAAAATAAATGCACAAATAAATAAAAACGCAGAAATTAAAAAAAATTAAAAATGTTCTCTTTGTCCTTCACCTTTTCTCTATCATGATTCTTTCTTTCTGTATCATCTCTCAACTCTTCTTTTTATGTTTCCCTTTGTCCGTCTCTCTCTCTTGATCTCTCTCCTTCTATATCTCTTTATTTCAGTCTCTGTGTCATTCTTACTTTCTTCTGTTTCAATAAATCCTAGAGATGTGATTTCAACCTGTCACTCTCTCTCTCTCCACTCTCTGCTTGTTTGATGTATTTTGTACAATATGACTATATTTTGTCTTTTACCGCCGTGCAGAATAATGGCAGCTGAGGATGGATGGAGGCCAGCAGCTCCACTCATCCTCACAAAATGCCTCTTCAACCGGCTGAAAGCTGAACACAACAAGGTCAAACTGGGATCCACTCGCAGCTTTCATCTCTATCTGGAACTGTAAACAGCTCTCAGAGAGGAGGATCGTTTCCTAACCTCACAGTCCAGCGTATATACGCCGCCATCAAACAGGAAATCAAATTTGCCGCTGCGAGCCAGACACAAATGGAGAGTTGAGGCAGTTCATGTTCTCAGAGAGGGCGACCAATTTCCTCCTCTCAGCTGAAAATGTGCAGTTTGAGTCACTCAGGAAAAACACATTTAGAAGCTGTTGAAACACTGAAAAGTTGAGACAAGGTCGTCCAGAGCTACTGCCAAAATATCAGTTCAGTTTACGACAGCTTTAATAAATAAAATATCGACCCATTTCCTGTCAGACAACTAATCTCACCATCAGCACATAATCTACACACTCTGCCCTGATTGGACAGTTATTTTATTTTGTTGCCACTAAAACCGGTTCACGTCAAAGTAGTTTGTTTGCAGAACAATGTGTTTCCATGTTTTACTTATTCAAGTCCCAGATGTTTGAAGTACTTTTATGTAGTATTACCAGACGATAACCTCCGGGTCTGAAAAGTGAAGCCAATGCTGAAGTGCCTTAAACTTGTATTCTTTCTAACAGCCAGCAGGGGGCGACTCCTCTGGTTGCAAAAAGAAGTCTGATTGTATAGAAGTCTATGAGAAAATGATCCTACTACTCACTTGATTTATTGCACTTTTACTTAAGTAACATATCCAGTCAGAACTGAGACTTTAGCCAGCGTTAGCAACCACAAGTTAAGAGACGAAACAGGAAGTGCAACAAATAAAAGGTGAATAGATGTTGGGTTACCTGTTGTAGTGGTCATCAGGGTATCTGTCAAACTCCATCTCAAAGTTAGATCTGAGGAGACACATAGAGAAATGAAGATTAGAAACAGACAGAGATGAGCAGCCGTCCTATATTATAAAAGATCAATTGAGTCAATCCAGTCGCCAGAAAACATGTTGGCATTGGACGTTTCTGTAAACCACGAGATACGTTGAATGAATGTCTCGTATCAGCCTCGTATCACGCTTGCAGAAACGTACAATGCCATGTGGTTAACATTGTGAAACGATTGGTTAGGTTTAGGCAATAAAATATTATAACGGGATATTATAACGCAATAACGCGTTAATTAACTTCATCACTCAGTCAGTCACTCAGTGACAGACTTTTGCGTTTGTAGGGCTGGCCCTCTGCGGTCCAGCCAAAAAAGAGGAAGAAGAAGATGAAGAAAAAGAAGAGGAAGAAAAAGAAGAAGAAGAAAAAGAGGAAGAAGCTGAAGAAGAAAAAGAAGAGGAAGAAGAAGAGGAAGATGAAAAAGAAGAAGAAGAAAAGAAGAGGAAGAAGCTGAAGAAGAAAAAGAAGAAGAAAGAGGAAGAAGATGAAGAAAAAAAAGAAGAGGAAGAAGAAGAAGAGGAAGATGAAAAAGAAGAAGAAGAAAAGAAGAAGAGGAAGAAGCTGAAGAAGAAAAAGAAGAAGAAAGAGGAAGAAGAAGAAGAAGAAGAAGAGGAAGAAGATGAAGATGAAGAAGAAGAAGAAGAAGAAGAAGAAGAAGAAGAAGAAAAGAAAAAGAAGAGGAAGAACATGATGAGGAAGAAGAAGAAGGAGAAAAAGAAGAAGGAGAAGAAGAACAACAAGAAGAAGAAGGAGAAGAAGAAACAACATCCCTTTTCTCAGCCATACAGATAATGAAAGAGAGATGGAGACTGAAGTCCAAATGGTGGCACTATTCATCCACTGAGGATGAATCAATAACCATCTAACACACATCCAGCAGCGACAGGCCTCTCTAGCTTATAAAGAGAAGCCAGGAGGAGATGGAGCTGGACAGATAAAGGTGGAGACAGATAGAGGAGGTAACGTCTCTGATGGAGAAACAAACTCATATCCTTCCACTGTTGGTAAGCAGTCGTATCATCGCTCCTCTTCCCGCTGCTGATAGTTCATCTTCATCAGCCGTGATGTGGTGTTAATCAGCGTTTAACGACGCCATCGATCCGGGGGCCGACTCGGAGCCTCGGCTCAGTCGTGCGTCTCCTATTGAGCTGTGTAGGAGCAAACCTTTAAACATGACTATTGATCTGCAGGACGGCCCCGCTCCTCTGAGACGGGATCACACTAAATGACTCTTTTATGGCTCGCACTGCTGGTTTATCTGTGTAATTAGGTCTGATATTACAGCAGCGGCGCCACCTGAGAGGACGCTTCTCGCTGTGATTACGGGCACATAACAGCCGATACAAGCGGCTACTGAGGTCCTCATAATGCCAGTAAAAAATGTCCTTCAGGCTGTTTTGGATTTTATGAGCACCAGTCTGGGCTTGGGTCCACCGTGGTGCGTTTATGAAAATGAACACAACCTCACTTTTTAATCCTTTTTATTCTCCTCCTCATCGCTGCTCAAGCACTTTTCCAAATCAACTGATTTCAATTCACCAGACTAATTAATTACACAACGGCTCCATGAGCGTTTAAAGGGCCTCCTGTTATACAGGAAGTCAATGAAGATGTTGTGTGATCTCATTTAAGTGGGTAAATTTAAAGTTATTGCATTTTCTCCAGGCAGTTACAGCCTGATTCACAGGAGGTTCATAGAGGCTGAATGGGACCAGGATCAATAGATAGTGTCATGGTGCATTCACACCAAGAGCGAAGCAAACTTTTCGCGCGGCGCTATTACATACAAAGTCAATGCAAAGAGGCGAATAGACACCGCTGGGCGACGCGAATGACGCAAACATTTTTGCATCTAGTGCGTGCTCTAATTGCTACTCAACAACAGAACTTCCTTGTTCTCTTCAGTTGTATCGTAAACAGTGAAAATGGCGTACCAAAATATGAGTGCAGAGGACATTACATTTTACATTGTTTTGGCTGACTTCATATTCAGCTTGATATTCAGCTGTATTTAATTTAGCCAGAGTATATGGCCGAAGAAATGCAGCAGAGAGAGGCCGAGGCCGCGGCTGCTTTAGCCGTGCAGCAGGATATGGTCGGCGTGGACCCTATAGGCATCAGAACAGCGCCGCAGCTTGGCATACGCGCATCACGCGCTGTGTGTAATATGAAATATTATTATTATTATAAAATATGATATCTTCACTCTAGCTTTAAAGTTGAGCCCGCTACAACCTCAAAATCGCAAATTACGTTAATACATTAAAGAAATTAGTGGCGTTAAAATGAATTTGCGTTAAAGCGTTATTGTCACGTTGACATTGACAGCACTTAAGTAAATACAAAACACTCCACAAATTGACATAAATTCACATAATAAATAAAACCCAAATACAATAATTTAACACTAAATAACAGCAAAATACTTTATGAGTTGGTATTCTTGGTACCAGCTTCAAAATTCAGCAATTCTTTTGCAGAAATATTATCATATTTGCTTCCTCCGCCAAGTGACTAAACAAAAGTACAATAATTCCCTCTGAAATATAGGTAATATAATAATGTAAATCAACATTCTTCAAACCTGTACATTTGTCTTTACGGCGAGATATATGGATGCAGATTTATCTCATTGTTTTAGATATTATTTTGTTAACAACTCTCAATTCCATAATTACCAGACAAGCTGATATTCTTCATCTTCCTTTGTATAAAACATCCCGTGGTCAGTTTTCTATCAGATTTCGTGGAGTTATCTAATGGAATGAAAATGTCCATTTAATGGAGTGTCATTGTCTGTGTATAAAATAAAAAGAGACTTAGAAATGCTCTGCTGACAAAAACATTTGATTTGGGAAAAAATTATCACTCTTAGAAACTGTAAATATGTATATTACTCCTGCTTCTATGTATTTCTTCTTTGTATTTTTTTGTTTTGTTTGAACTTTACTCCTACACTTTACACTGTATATTTTTATATGTGAAATGTTTTGAACACTAATATCTAAAATGTACTGGTAATTTTTGTCATGATAGTTATTTTTACCTATTGTATGTCCTTTGGGTGTGTTTTTTTATATAAGCCATTATAGGTTTCTACCACATCCTCACACGTATTTTACATTCCTTTCATGTGAATTGTATTTTATTGTTATTTTATATGTGTGAAACAAATAAACATAAACACAATGTAAATACAGTAAATGTACTCAAGTGCTGCTGCTGTATAAAACCCAGAACACTTTAGCGGTGAGGTTGCGTCAGTGTTGTGCCCCTAATAATCACAGTGAAGAAGCCCCTTCGGGTGTCAATAAGGCTTTTAATTTGCTCTGCGCTGCACTGCTGGAGAACCTAATGGTGTTATTAGAGAACTCAGTGACGGTTCTCCTGATGGGAATAATTACGAAGCCACAAAGAACGTCGATAAACACCGCGGACAAACACATTTAGAGAGAGAGCGTCAGTGGAGAGGGAGAAATCAATGATCTGTTCAAATATCCTCTCTTTATTCTGCAGCCAGCGATATGAGAAGTGTTTTTTTTAAAAGCAGGAGAGTCGACTCGGCGGCGGGAATCTGATGGAAGAAGACGCATAACAAGGCGTGAGACAGGAAGTGGAGGTGAGCAGAGGGGAGAGCGTTGACGAGGTGAGGCGAGCGGAGGAGTAAACATGGCTGAACTGAACTCTAAACGCAGCACAATGAGAGGAGACACGGCGAGGAAACGATATGAGGAATTTGCATTTATATAGCTGCTACTTAACGCACCCCCTCTCCAACACTAATGACAGCATTCACACACCAAAACCGCACAGCGTGTGTGTGCGTTCATACATATTCATGGCGTCTGGCGGCAGGTGAGGCCACGCTGACTTCCTTCTCCTCCGCCACCATCCATTTATTCTGATTTACCGCTCTCCCTCACCGGCCTGCTGCAGTGTCATAAATCAGCGGCGGCGTGCTGTAGCGCGGCGTGGTGAGACGGCGGTTAATGGGCCGTGCAGCCGTGCTCCTGCCACCTCAGCTCGCTGGGCTCGGACCGAAGGGCGGGTCAGGAGGTAAGGCGGCTCGGCGGTGACCTCAGGCTGCTGTGAGGTCACAGAGGAACTTATGTCACAATGTATTACAGCAATGACAAGTTTGTAAATATTTTTCCTGTCAACATCCACACAACAGACCTTCTAGTTGGATCAGACTGTAACCCCCCCATCATAGAAAGAACTCCACCGTCATCGGCCCGATTACAAACAATGATGAGACTTCATATCGTGAGGAAATCAACAATCTTGCAGAGTGGTGCTGAGAGAACAACCTACTGCTCAATGTCAGCAAAACCAAGGAGCTGATCGTTGATTTTATAAAAAAAGAGGTGAAGATACACCCCTGTCTACATCAATGGAACTGAGAAAGTCAACATTTTTAAGGTCCAGACGTACCAAGCCGACATTAGAGAACTAGCGGCGATGAAGGCCCACTGACGCTTCACATCGCCTTTGTCTTGGCTGACAAGTTGCACTCGAACACACCACAAAGACTACGGCCAGTTAGCATGTACGTTCTGCGCCTGCGTGAGAGGAACTAACTCTCCACACCAGCAGGTGGCGGTAGTCTGTATTCATCATTCAAAAAGGGAAACAGGAAGACCGAGGACGGTGGATATACAAGCCGTTGTTATGATACGTACATGAAACAAAGCGACGTCTGCCGACCATTTTCACATCACTCTCACTCACCACTTGGCTTCATTCCAGACGGCCATGTCGCTGGGAAAATATCCGTGTAAAAATTGTTGCGGTCTAGACACGGGGTAAAACTCCCATGGTGCATTTCAGCAAGAAGCATCTAATCACTGATCTTAAAATGCATTGATCTATTTCAGAGATCAGGTTAATAGAATAAAAACATACAAGGAATAAAAGATGAGGGAAATATTGTGAAATATTTTATCTGTAAAAAAAGAGAAAATGAGACTTAAAGAAAATGTTCTTTAGATGTTCTGCAAAGCAGGAGGATAAACCTTGATAGCAAGTGTCCACACGACCAAAGCTGTGACGTCACACCATCAGACACAGCCCTTCACGGGTTACGTGCGGCAGGTTTTCGCCCATCCGGGTAACATTGTACATTTTTCTAACTACGCGGATGGGCGGAGAAAATGGAGAACTTTGAGGAGATTTGAGATTATTAAGGTATAAATGATCCAAACGTAACTTTGTCACGATTCCACGTCAGCTCATGTCCATGCGATTGTCCTTGTGGTAACTATAACCGCAGCTTAAATATGAGAAATAATCCTGCAGCTCCAAATAGGAACAAAACAACTTGATGGTGCATCTGCTGGTCAGCCTCTATCTGCATTATTATCTGAATTATATTTAAATTGCACGTTTTGTCTTTTCATGTAAACACGTTGGGTCATTTCAGAGTAGATGAGGTGAAACAGCCGCCGTCGTCGCAGCGCCATCAAAGGCCATATTTAAATTTAAACAAGGAGGCTGTTCAGTTTTATCTCAGTGTGTGTGTGTGTGTGTGTGTGTGTGTGTGTGTGTGTGCTGGGTTAAATGGTTTTTGTTTTCTTGTGCGGCCTCTTTATCGAGCTGTTATTTTTCTCCTCAAAGGAAACGCTGATTCATCTCTTTCTACTAAACGCTCATCTCAGCAGGGCGACCGAGGGACAAGAAGACATAATTACAGCGTTCTGCACAGTTCACGCTCCTCTCTCTCTCTATCTCTCTCTCTCTCTCTCTCTCTCTCTCTCTCTCCCATCAACACGTTATCTCTCTCGTCCTCTGTCTCTCCTTTGATTTTCCTGCGTCTGCCTCCTCACTCAGCATTGATGTGAAGTTAATCAGGAGGTGATGAAAACACAGTTTATGCAGTCGGAGAGTCCACCTCTAATAAAAACAGCAGATCAATGTGAACACTGTACCAACTGAAACCTGCTGGGAGCCTGTTGGGAAGCTTCCCATCAGGTAATTAAACGCTCATTCACATTGAAGCAACCTGCAGGCATCCCAGCATGCCGTGCATCTCCGAGACCAAGGGTGTAGATTTTGGTAGGGATGGTAGGGACATGCCCCTATCAATATCCAGCGACTTCTGAATTGTCCCTAAATACTTTTGATCAAAAAAGCTGCTCTAACAATAATACTACTGGATCCTTTTACTACTTACTTACTTAGAGTCAAATAGATCATAAAGCAGGGGATGCTTTTACCACGGCGTTGTCGGGTCTGGGAGTCGTCTGTGTTTTCGTCTTACAACTTTAACCCTTTCACAGTGTTTACACTTCATCAAAGTTAATTATATACTTTATGGTCGCCTAAAAACAACTTATTCAGCGTTCGGTTGTACTTAGCTCCACCCTCTTGTGTCACTTCTGGTTGCAAAAGACCAAGATGGCGACGGCAAAAAATCTATATGGCGACGGCCAAAATCAAGATAGCAACCAGGATGGCAACGACCAAAAACCAAGATGGAGATGGCCAAAATGCCATTGTCGAGGTTTCAAAACTGTAGTCCACAAACCAATGAGTGACATCATGATGACTACATCCACTACTTATATACAATCTATGATTAGAAGTATTTTGTCCTGCACAGGTGTTCATGTAAAAAGTTACTCGTACACATGGCAGAGAAACCGTCGTTCTCCAGGAGAGGTCTACCTGGAGAAACCAGGTTTTTCTAATCCTCGACCCAGATTACAGAAACCAAGTTTCTTGTTGAAATGACGTTTAAAAAATCAGCTAAGTGCATGTAGACGCACTGAATGCGTCCGTTATGAGGGTTTGTTTGTGTGTCTGTTGGCATACCAACCACAGAGAGGATTCAGCCATCGATCATACTGGAGTGATTTAGTGAGGCCCCGGAGAGGAGTTGCATAATTACACAACAATGCCTCTGTGTGTGTGTGTGTGTGTGTGTGTGTGTGTGTGTGTGTGTGTGTGTGTGTGTGTGTGTGTGTGTGTGTGTGTGTGTGTGTGTGTGTGTGTGCGTGCGTGTGTGTCTGACTGACGACATGATGTCATGTTGAACTAACAGCTGCTGGACTCTGTGACACAGATCATCCAACATGATGACAAACAACTTCCCTTCACACCGACTCAAACTACACAAACACACAGAGACACTGAAGCACTACATCATGCTTCTATACATAAATTTCCTTTTTGATGTTTTATTTTATATGTTTAAGTGAGACTGAGGTGGTTCCAGTTTAGTTTATACTAGGGTTTTCAAGTGATTAAATTAGTCAAACGTGATTAATCGCACATTTTTATCTGTTCAAAATGTACAGATTTGTCAAGTATTTAATACTCTTATCAACATGGGAGTTGAAAAATATGCTGCTTTATGCAAATGTATTTTTAAATTTATTTATTATTATAAATCAATTAACAACACAAAACAATGACAAATATTGTCCAGAAGCCCTCACAGGTACTGCATTTAGCATAAAACATATGCTCAAATCATAACATGGCAAACTGCAGCCCAACAGGCAACAACAGCTGTCAGTGTGTCAGTCTGCTGACTTGACTACGACTTGCCCCAAACTGCATGTGATTATCATAAAGTGGGCATGTGTGATTAATTTGCGATTAATCATGATTAAGTATGGACAATCATGAGATTAATCGCGATTAAATATTTGAATCGATTGACAGCGCTAGTAACAACGTAACGTAACATAACAACTGTAAGTAGCGTAAATAAATAACAGCCGCCCTTAGCAGACTTTCTTACGTGACGTTACGTAACAAGCGCTAAGTCAACGTTTACTTTTGGCTTCACACGGATCATGCCGCATCATGAAACTTTTCTTCCTTTCTTTGTGCACTGATCCCAACTTTCCAACATTCGTACTTCCTCCTGATTCATTCTGACTCATCTTCAAATGTATAATGTGCTTTCTACTGAAGCAGCTAATCATCTCATATGATTTAAGACAATGTAATCAATTAAAAAACATCGAGCAGCTCCAAGCCACCATAGTGATGCCACAGGGCCGACAGACTGCTTCACTTCACCGGTGGTGCAGTTTATAAAGTGTTCCTTCACCTCAGTTTCCCCGGAGTCTCTGGTCTCTGAAGCTCAGAGTCAGACTGAAGCTCGGAGAAGCCGGCGCTGCTTTAAAAAGCTTCTCTTTAAAACATGAAAGGACGTCTGCAGAGAGAGAAGTGATTTAAAATGCAGGACGGAGCGACCGGCAGCTCTCTGAGGGCTGCAGCCTGAGAGACGAAGCTGAGGAGGATCAGGGACGGAGCGAGGACTCGGAGGGTAAATTATGAGTCCATAACAACGGCACCATCGTACAGGTGATTCTGCAATATGTACTAGGGGTGTAAGAAAATATCGAAAATATTGAATAGCGCGATATTATGTTTTGTGATACTGTATTGATTCTCAAAAACACAGTATCGATTTTTAATGGATAGCAGTTTACATGCAAAGGTTGACTAAGTCAATACTTTATTTCATTTGTAAAGAGATGCACCCTCTCAGTGTAAGTGCCCTCTCAAAGTAGTGCTGTGATGTTGGAGGTTACAGGGACTGTGATGGAGGCAAAAATCAGATCCCACTGTTCAGATTGCATGAAAAAATTAACTTTTTTAAAATTCAGATTGTATGCATATAGTGGTGTTCTACTATGACAGTTTTCCTAAAAATTTGGTTAAAAAAATTGCAAAATATCACCTTGCAGTATCGCAATATATTGAATCGTTACCCCTGTATCGTGATATGTATCGTATCGCCAGATTCTTGCCAATAAACAGCCCTAATATGTTCGATCATCTACGCTACATGACGAGAAGAAATCAATCACATACTGAATGAATTCAGTTACGAAGAGCTGACAGTTTTTACAGAGCTCTATTTAAAAATACACTCAGCAAACAAAATCAATAATCTGGCAAAAGGCTGAACTAAAGAAAAAGCGAAACAGATCAGACTGTCTAACAGGAAACTAGCAGGAAATTCACTGGTACCAGAGAATCAATAAAGAACTAAATACTTTATAATATTGATATTTGATAACGAAAACAATTCTTATTTTCAGGTGATTATATACAAAAAAAAACATATTTATTAATATTATATTCTATTTCTGCCAATAGATCCCCCTAAATGTTACCCACTGGACCTTACTTGAGTAAATTTACTTATTTACATTCCACCACTGTCCTCCCTTTATAAGGGACAACAGCTATCAGTAACACACTCCATCATCAAGTGAAACTGGTACCAAGATTTGCTTTCTTTACCACCTTCCACACCTTGCCTCCCTCTCTCCTCTCCTCCCACCTGCTCTCCTCAGTGTTTCCTCATGTTAAAACAGCAGCTTGTGGTCCAGATGGGCTCGGCCTCCTCCTCTGTCTCCTAATCAAAACTAACGACGGTAAACCTGCTCTGAGGAAACATCCAGGAGCTCAGAGACGATCCGACATTCATCAATGACAAAAGCATTCACAAGTAACAACGAGGAGAAAAAAACATTACAAGAAACGAGAAAACTTCTACACATCGTCCCAAGTTTCATCAGTCAGATCCTGCTGGTTTATCATAGTTTCCTTGAAGAGAAAACGATTCTGAATCACTACAACCTCTTGGTTTCTCGGACCTTTTCTCTAACAGACATTTTGTGCTATAGGGTTCAGGATGGCTACGTGTTGACGTAAGCAGGCAATCGCACCTCAGTTGTACTCGCGTCATTCTTCGTAGGTTTATCAGTGTTGGATTAAACTAAACGGGTGGGACATATTTGCTTCCATGGAATCAAGCTCTCAGGTTTGTAAACGGCATATTAGGATTACTGTAGGTAAAAAAAAAAAATAATTACGGAGCCGGGGAAGGGAAGTATTAAGCTTGGTTTTTGCTCGCCGTAGTGAAGCTGGCGCGAGGTGTGCAAGTGTACTACTGTTGCAAGGCAGCCTACTCTGCTTTACGGTACCACTCGGTGACTTCCTGCTTATCTACAGAATACTCGTTGGCTTGCTTTCCTCACTTCGGTTTCTTTTCTCATGCACTGATTCGTTTAAGCTGAACAGCCAATCAGAGTGATTTCTCTCATCGACAGGCTCCGAAAAGCCTCCGACATGGGCAGACTAGAGCCAACAGTGCGGGACACAGCGAAACAATTAGGCAGACAGATGCTCACCGATGGCCCCAAACTGTCTGACGGCTGACTTGGTGTGTCAGGACCTTAATACACCGCTGTAGTAATGAGCCTGTTGATACTAAATATCTGTTTTTCTCATCAGATTTGACTCTTCTGATGGATTTGAGCTCTCTCCTTCTCTGAATGAGCCTCCAGAATTTGTGCCTAAAATTCTCTCAGTATAAAGATCAATAATTTTCCATCCAGTACAGAGAGAAAAACTGCAACCTCAAATTATTAAAATACCACTTAACGTTGTTGGATCAGTGTTATCGGATCAAAGGTGTATTTGGCTAAATTCAGTGGGTAATTTGTGGTGGAGGTTTTGCTTTACTGATTACAGACGTGGCAGATTCACACAGAATTCAATCTGTCATCAGTTCAGTCGGTGACCTTTGACCCTTCAACCCGCTTTCTAACAATAAAGAAATAAAGCTGATCTAAACCTGCTCTCTCTCTCTCCCAGAGCTGCAGAGTGATGTGACAGTCTACGTTGGTCCATGCAGAGTTTCTCTCTTGGGCTGCCTGGCTGTAAATCCCGACTCTGGCCGGCGCAGAGTCGTGTTTGTCCCGGCTTTAATCCGTCCAGCGGCGGGCGGCAGTGGGATTTGGGAGGACGGTTTGGCTTTAGTTTCCATGTAAACAGAGAATGAGGTTAAAGGAGGGGACAGCTGGATCGTCACTCACTGTCAGCTTCACACAAACACCAACAGACAAACAGCCAGCACTGAAAACTACTCACAACACTCACAGTACTGCTGCTAGTCTGAATAGTACTACTGTTAACAACGTGTGTTCAATACGCTCGTAAACACAAACAGACTCATCACCAAAAACATATATTTTCATGAAATCAAACCTCATGGCCAGTGGTGGAGGAAGTATTCAGATCCAAAATACCAGCATTAATTCCTTGTATGTGCAAACCTGATTTCTGATAACGGACCACATTTTCAGACTCTCCTGGAAGATATTAATGACAAATGTACCTTAAAGGAAGATTTCTCGAGTATTTAATACTCTTATCAACATGGGAGTGGGCAAATATGCTGTTTTATGCAAATGTATGTATATATTTATTATTGGAAATCAATTAACAACACAAAACAATGACAAATATTATCCAGAAACCCTTACAGGTACTGCATTTAGCATAAAAATATGCACAAATCATAACATGGCAAACTGCAGCTCAACAGGCAACAACAGCTGTCAGTGTTTCAGTGTGCTGACTTGACTATGACTTGCAACAAACTGCATGTGATTATCATAAAGTAGGCATGTCTGTAAAGGGGAGACTCGTGGGTACCCATAGAACCTATTTTCATTCACATATCTAGAGGTCAGAGGTCAAGGTCGAGGTCCTTTGAAAATGGCCATGACAGTTTTTCCAAAATTTAGCGTAATTTTGGAGCGTTATTTATCCTTCTTCATAACAAGTGAGTATGACATGGTTGGTTTGTTAGTAAAACTGAGCTGCTACAACCTAAAAACCGCAAGTTGCGTTAATACATTAAAGAAATTAGTGGCGTTAAAACAATTTTGCGTTAACTTTTACAGCCCTAGTAAAAAACAAAAAAGCTTGAGAGAGAGGTTCAAACCCATCTTACTGATTCACCTTCACACAGCTGACCAATCACAGCGTAAATGGGGTGTCAGCAGCGTAACATGTAATTGTGATTGGCCCTGGTGCAAATTTTGTTTCTCGGGTTCTCGCCCTAAACACAAGTGCACACACTCTTAGACACACACAACCACTCCAGACAACTGCTTCTTCACCATGCAGAGGATCACTATGCAACTCCAATCCTGCTAACCAGCCTTTGATCAGCACCACGGACAGCAGCCAAATTTATCAAAGCTAATTTAAGAACCTGTAAGTAGGTGCACATTTTCCAACATATGAGATGTAACAATTACATCACTATAGATTTAAATCCCTGATCCCACTCCATAATAACAAAGAGAAACCTTTACTCATCCATTAGAAGGTCATCCTACGGGCCTTACTCTCAGCAAAGTCATTAACAACACTACTTAAGAACCATGTTCTAACTGAATGCGATATAAGCAAACGTCTGCCACAAAATCAGTTTGAACTCTGTGTTCGGGCAAGTGGAATGCCTCATTCAGTTGTCCGACCGTTCATTAGGAATGCGTCGATATTCAGTAAAAATATTAGATCTGGAGATTGGCATTAATGCTTTCATTTGAGCGCGCTCCGCCGCTCTGAGAGTGAGGTGCTCTGAATAACTGAACGGTAACGTTACAATCCAACAGCGCTAAACCGTCTCCACCACCTGAACCACAGACACACAGTGTAGCGGTGCAGTCACCTGTCGGCGGCGCTGCTTCCTCTCTTGACTGTCGTGGTGCGACCGGCTCTCAGCTCGCCGTGCATCCCGCCGTCTGAAAAACAAAAAACAACTGTCAGATCAGGTTAGACCGTGACGGTAGCCGTCTCACCACTTGACCTGAGGGAGACAGCGATGGAGGTGGACAGGGAACACACATGAACACACAAACACACACACAGACACACAGACCCAGCGGGCTCAGCCGGAAACCTTAACGAGCAGCCTGAGAGTCTAATTGGCCTCCATCTGTCAGACTGGAATTAATTTCCTCTCACATTCATGACGCTTCCCGTCTTTTTAACAGCAGACATGTAGCTGTCTGTCAGCCTGAGAGACAGACATGTGAAAATAATCTGAAACCTTCATGAAATCCTGAGGTTGTGTTGGGAAGTTAAGGAGAGAAAATCCTCAAAACGTCATCTGTTTAGGTTCAAGTGGCGAAAAGCATCTGAAAGAATTGTGATGAAGTTTGATGACGTTATAGACTAAAAAAAAGTCTACAGGTGGAGGAGGTCGGAGTGAATTGAACACGGTAGACCGCTGTTCGTTTCCTGTTTCTAAACGACAGTCAACATGAACACTATAGTTCCCTAACCTTAACCACGTGGTTATCATCGCAACCATGACGACGAAAGGGTTATTTTTTTACCCCTTAACAAAGTAATTTATGCCTAAACCTAATCAAAGCTTAACCATAGCTGTGTAAGATCAGAAAACTGTTTTATGTTTGGAAGGAAAATACAGTTGTCCTGACGTCAGGAGCATCAGATCAGAAACATGGACTGTATATAAGAAGTGGACGTAGTCACCTTGACGTCACCCATTGATTTGTGGACTGCTGTTTTGAAGCCTCAAGTTTGGCATTTTGGTCGTTGCCATCTTGTTTTTTTGGAAGCAGAAGTAACATGAGACGATGGAGCTAAGTACAACTGAACGCTGAATAAAACATTTTTAGGCGACCAAAAATGTTATAATTAACTTTTATAAACTGAAAACACACTGTGAAAGGGTTAAAGTTGTAAGACGAAAACACAGACAACTTTTTTGCCGTCACCATCTTGGCTTTTGGCAGACAACACTGTGGTAGCGACCTGTCAATCACAAGGTAGCCCCGTCCTAAAGCATCCCCTGCTTTATGGTCTATTTGACTCTAAATGGAACCATAATTTACTAAATGAACATCATGCTGTATTGAAGAAGACTTTAAACTAGCGATTGAGACCATAAACTCATGTTTACAATGTTTACTGAGGTAATAAATCAAATGAGAAGTAGGATCATTTTCTCTTAGACTTCTATACAATCAGACTTCTTTTAGCAACCAGAGGAGTCGCCCCCTGCTGGCTATTAGAAAGAATGCAGGTTTAACGCACTTCAGCTTTGGCTTCACTTTTCAGACCCCACTGGTTACCTACTGATCAGAAATCACTTCTATGTGTTGTTCTAAAGGGCAGTTACAAACAACATTTTTAGTTGACTTGTTGAAGTATAAGATCTACTCGTTGTTTTAAAGGTTTAAAGCTGCATCAATTTAATTCACCATTCATGTTCTAAAAGAGGCTAAAAAGCTGCAGAGATGCTCTTTCTTATACCTCACCATCACTTCAAAAAAAATCCTTGCTCTGGTGCTATTTATATAGAGAAATTGAGCCAGACTGTGTTGTTTCCACACTCTGTATAAACTGAGGGGCTCATTGATCAGCAGCAGAGGCAAGCCGTATCGATCAGCAAAGGATTGTGGGATACACTCAAGTGAAGAATAGTCTGTTTTTCTTACTGCTGCAATCAATAGTCAGTCTGTCCTGTTACACAAGATGAAAAACAGCTCACCTGCTGCGCTGTGTTCACAGATGCCCAAACGTACAAAACCTGGGGGTGTAGGGCTGTCCCAAATACAATTTTTTCGGCTTCGCGGCGTTTCAGTGCCCGAGACAGCGCCACTGCTGCACTACTGTACACACACGCATCTCTACACACAACAAACAGCGAATAACTAGTTATATTTAATGAATAATGTTGTGGAACTATTCCTTATTTCACGGGCTATTTGGGGATTTATACATTATTATTACTTACTAATAAAAAAATAGGGCTGTCAAAGTTAACAATATAACGCGTTAACGCAAATTTCTTTAACGCATTTACGCAATTGATCTTTCGGAGGTTATAGCAGTTTTAAAGCTAGAGTGAAGATGCTGGTATCATATGAAACTAGAAAACCTAAAGAATCCATTGGTACCAACCATGTCCTATATGTCTAGTGTCTCCCCTTTACAGACATGCCCACGGCACTTTATGATAATAACATGCAGTTTTAGTCAAGTCAGCACACTGACACACTGACAGCTGCCTGTTGAGCTGCAGTTTGCCATGTTAAGATTTGAGCATATTATTTATGCTAAATGCATTACCTGTGAGGGTTTCTGGACAATGTTTGTCATTGTTTTGAATTGTTAATTGATTTCCAATAATAAATATATACATACATTTGCATAAAGCAGCATATTTGCCCACTCCCATGTTGATAAGAGTATTAAAAACTTGACAAATCTCCCTTGACAACACACTTGTCTTTGTTGAGATCTTGAGCCCCTTCCTCGTAGTCACAAAACAACTTTGTGTTTCCTGTTTCCCTCCGTCTCTTCAGTCAGACTGAACAGTCACCGTTTGGATTTTGTAATTGAAAGCTGAGAGCAGCCTGTCTCTCCGCGACCTCCATCAGAGCTCGGTGCACGGCTCCCAAGACCCCCCGCATGTCAAGCCGTGTTCGGGAAGGCAGCAGCTGGCCTCCCATCATCGCCCTCTCCCCCACCCGCCGCGCTGACAGTCGGCGGCGAGGTTGTTTATGGCCTCCACGACGGCTGCAGCTTGTAGGACATTAGTCTTTTAGTGCGAGGTTTATGAGCGCCGTCACTCACCATCTGTTAACTGCTGGGGTGCCTTTAATCGTCCCCCCTCCCTCCCCTGGAGATCGATAAGACTGCCAGGTCGCCGCTACGCCTGCTGCGTGCTGAACGGGTGATTGTGCATCATCGACTGAGTGATTACAGCTATTATTGCTTATTGCTTCACATTGTTTGGACGACACATCGGCTTTAGAGAGAGGTGGGGGAAAGATGGAGGGGGCTGGAGGAGAAAGAGAAGGGGAAAATGAGAGAGGAGGGAAGGAAGAGAGAATGATGACAGGACAATTTCACACCCTCATGGTTATTGGTTTTCAGGGACAGGCTATTCAAAGTTTGGCAGGAAATCCAGAGCAGAGCAGAGCGGAGAGGAGGCCGGCTGCTGGCGTCTGGATGAGGCCACAACGATCACTTTTGTCAGGAAATATCTGTTTGCTGTATGATGATGACGATGATGATGACGATGATGAGTACGCCTCCAACAGATTTGTGTCAGTTCAGAGCAACTGAACATTTGACTATGACTTGCCCCAAACTGCATGTGATTATCATAAAGGGGGCATGTCTGTAAAGGGGAGACTCGTGGGTACCCATAGAAGCCATTTTCATTCACATATCTGGAGGTCAGAGGTCAAGGGACCCCTTTGAAAATGACCATGACAATTTTTCCTCGCCAAAATTTAGCGTAACTTCGTAGCATTATTTAGCCTCCTTCCCTACAAGCTAGTATGACACGGTTGGTACTAATGGATTCCTTTTCTAGTTTCATATGATACCAGTATCTTCACTCTAGCTTTAAAACTGAGCCCGCTACAACCAAGTTGTGTTAATATGTTAAAATATAACATTTCTGGACAATATTTGTCATTGTTTTGTGTTATTAATTGATTTCCAGTAATAAATACATACATTGCATAAAGCAGCATACTTGCCAACTCTTATGTTGATAACAGTATTAAATACTTGACAAATCTCCCTTTAAGGTACATTTTGAACAGATAAAAAATGTGATTAATGTGTGATTAATTTGCGATTAATTGTGATTAACTGTGGACAATCATGCGATTAATCGCAATTAAATATTTTAATTGATTGACAGCCCTGGTTAATACACTGACTATAAGGATGTATATATACTGTACATGTAGCAGCGTCATGCAGAAACCTACATCAGGTCATGTGGGAAAAAGCTCAAAAATAATGGACCCTCCCTTTAAGTTTCTCTAAACTAAAACTATCAGTGACTCTGTGCTGTTAAAAACAGGTCCAGGTTAAACACAACATACCTCCTGTTTTAGCTTAGTTAATTAAGAACTAAAGTACCATTTTGTTTTACATATTAGAAATGACCTAGAGACATCAACAAAAAGTATTTCAATCAATATTAAAAAAAATTATTATTAATAATAACTGGCACTAAAATTAGTCTATCAACCAAACTGCAGCAGCGAGTCTCGCCAACGTCGGCATACAGAAAGCCAGGAATAATATCCAGAGGCTAACAAGCTAACAGGTTAACAGGCATTGAGTCTACTGTCTGACTACATGAACGAACCTGGTGAGCCCTGAACCTCAGCAGAGAGCTGAGCTACAGGCCGCTGCAGTACAGTAAATCCTGAGGGAATATGTAAATAACGTGCTGACTTTGTAAACTGATCGTAAACTGAATTTATCTCAAATTTATCTTAAAACAAGCAGTTTCTACCACAGATATGATAGCCTTCATTTGTTGTGTCACGTTTCTCTTCTCAGAGCACATAATTTAAAGTTGATCACATTCTTCAACATCATACAACACAATCTCAGTTCTGTAATAAGATCCAGAAGAGAATCAGCGCAGCAGAGAGAGAGATTTAATGTCCTGGAACGTTTACTGTAAATCATATTCATCCAGTCCGTCCTCTAGCCAGATATGCAGCCATTCAAAAAAGCAGAACTCATTGCAGAAAAACATCAACTCTTGTATCACATGGAGTTAAGGATTTGGGGATTATGGCCATCATATCAGCACACACTAAAAAAAACAACTTGAAGATTGTAACTTTTTAAAGTATTGTTTCTTCGCTGTTTTTTAAATCTTTTTTCATGTTTTTTAATGTGTATTTCCATGTTAACTGGCTCCCAGGATGACCAGAGCTCTCTATGGTGTTAACAGACTTCCTGTTTAAATAAATGACGTGTCAAATAAATCCAGTAAAACTCACCGAGCCTCCATTTTGCCTGTTTGTTGGGTGTGTAACAAGCTTCTAACTGCATGTGACTTCATCAGGATACAAACAGGAACTACATCCAGGTGAGCTGATGACCTAGTCACATGACTTCCTGTCATGTGGCCTTAACTATGTCTTTCTGTAAATCCTGATCTAATAAATCAACAGGAACAGATCAAAGTCTGTAAAGTCAACACAATAAATATATTTAAAATCACTGCCAACTATCAACTTTTTAAATCCAGCTGCAGCTACGTGACAGGTAAATACACCTGTCCTCTCACACACACAATCACCTCCACTAAAGGAAGAAATAAAGTAGGAGCTTCTCATTCAGACCATCTGGATGATCAGAGAGGAAACAACAGATCCATTTTACTTTCTCTCTTCATCCTGGATTCATTATTTTCTGTATGTTCACCTAAATGATGTCTCGGTTCAAACTTTATTCTGAAGTTCATCCTGTTGAAATGTGAAACTCTGAAACAATAACTCCACTGATCATGTTTCATGAAGCTGGAGGAAACGATGCGTCTGGCAGCTCATTTCAGAGGATGGATGTTTACTGCTGCCTTGTCATCAATTAGTGGGTTTTTATGTGCATTAAAAAAAAATTGTAGAAACAACAGGGAGAACCACCATTTTTTTCTCTTGTGCACATTAGCAACATACCCGAAAGGTAAATGAACACAGAATCAACAGAAGCCAGGTAAGACACCTGTCTGAACACCAGCTCAGCTCTTCTTCCTCCTTAATTTCTACACTGCAACATGTAGATTCTGTCTTTTTAACAAACTTGACTTGAGTCTGTTCAAGAAAAAACCCTGATCATGCTTCATGAGACTGGAGGAAACAACACATCTCACAGCTCATTTCAGACGTCTTTATACTGCTGCCTTTCTGTACTGCATCGTCATCGTTCATGCAAAGTGTTTTGTTGCCAAATTAAAAAATGAATGAATAAATAAATAAATGACTCGAAAAATTTAAAAAAAAAATTTAATTAAATATAGCAAAAATCATATTAAAAATAAATGTAAATTTAGCCATGAATTAATTGATAAAATGTGACATAAATTAATATTTCTGTTATAATTTGCTTATTTATTCATTTACCTCTGTATTGTGTTTTTATACCATATTGTATTTCTATTATCTGCATTCTGACCCCACGATGACACACGTTGAGTGACAGCCCCCTCATTTGCATACTGAAGCAAAAATGCTTAAAGAAATGTGAAAAAAAATGTATAAAGGAAAGAATACAGAAATAAATAAGTTTGAGGGAATAAATAAGGGGTGAAATGCAAAGGGAAAACTACACAGAAATAAAGCAATAAATAAATGCATTAATACATCAGTTAAAAATAAATATAAAATAAAAAAGCAAAAATAAATGAATGAATAAAAAATAAATAAATAAATGTAATAAATACCTGAATAAATAAAAGGGGAAATTAAACAGAATAGTAAATAAATAAGGGAATTAACACAAAGATAAATAAATATAGAAGCAAATTAAAACAGAAATATCAATTTATGTCACATTTTGTCAATTAATTAATGACAACATTTATTTTTAATATTACTTTTGCTATATTTAATGACATTTATTTATGGAGTTATTTATTTATTTATTCATTTATTTTTGATTTTGGCACGTTCCGTCCTCCATAGTTGCCGTGACTTCTGTTGCATTTTGGGATTAATTGAGTCAATCAATCCTGTCTGTAAGTGAGTGCCCACCCTCTCTCTTCTCACTAACAAATGACATAATAACACACAAAACCTTAAGCATTACATGTCGGTTTCCAGTTCCACTCATTCCTGCAGCAGTAAAACAACATGTCAGAGTTTCTTCACTCCCTAATGATCACAGCCTCTGATGAAATGTTAGTGGACCAGTTTTAGAAACTGTAGCACTGATGTTATTTCTCATCTGTGACCGTTGGATGGTGGTGAGGATGTGAGCGCTGACATTTCCATGATTTTATGGATGAATAAACACAACCTTGAACTTGAGTAGTGAGTGTGGAGGCTGAAGTGGATGCTGATCTTTATCGTGGTTAGCGCTGTTTTCATCAAAGAAAAGACCAGGGAGTCAGCTGAGATACATGTTTAAAGAGACAGTAGATGATTTCAGAAAATTCATTGTGAAGCAGTTTGTTACAACTCTGACATTAAAATCCACAATAAACCACAAACACCAGCTGCCTTCTATCAACTGAATCACTCTGAACTAAATTTAAACTCTTCAAGGAAAATCTTTGCACCATTCCCAGCCATAGGAGCCACAGATCACTGCTCGCCAAGAGTCTTTACAGCCTTATTAAAGTCATAACGATAGTGTTTTAAACAGTAGAAATACAGCGTTCTCGTTACTTGGTAATGTCCCAGGAATGTGCGTCGACAGGGTTGTCAATCAATTAAAATATTTAATCGCGATTAATCGCAAGATTGTCCATCATTAACCGCACATTTTTTTATCTGTTCAAAATGTACCTTAAAGGGAAATTTATCAAGTATTTAATGCTCTTATCAACATGGGAGTGGGCAAATATGCTGCTTTATGCAAATGTATGTATATATTTATTATTGGAAATCAATGAAAAACACAAAACAGTGACAAATATTGTCCAGAAACCATCACAGGCACTGCATTTAGCATAAAAAATATGCTGAAATCATAACATGGCAAACTGCAGCCCAACAGGCAACAACAGCTGTCAGTGTGTCAGTGTGCTGACTTGACTATGACTTGACCCAAAACTGCATGTGATTATCATAAAGTGGGCATGTCTGTAAAGGGGAGACTCGTGGGTACCCATAGAACCCATTTTCATTCACATATCTTGAGGTCAGAGGTCAAGGGACCCCTTTGAAAATGACCATGATAGTTTTTCCTCGCCAAAATTTAGAGTAAGTTTGGAGTGTTATTTAACCTCCTTCACAACGAGCTAGTATGACATGGTTGGTACCAATAAGTTCATTAGGTTTACTAGTTTCATATGATACCAGTATCTTCACTCTAGCTTTAAAACTGAGCCCGCTACAACCTAAAAATCACAAGTTGCATTAATGTGTTAAAGAAATTAGTGATGTTAAAACAAATTTGCATTAATGTGTTATTATTGACTTTGACAACCCTAAAATAAAGATATTTATATTATTATTGTTATTATTATCATTATTATGCACGGTGCGAAAGCTCAGAAAAATCAACCTTGTTCCAAAAAGAAATGATGTTGCTTTTTTGCCATGGAATAGTCATGTTCTGTGTGAAAATGCTCCTGACAAAAGCAACAAATTGACGTGCAAATTAATAAAAATAAAAAAAATGCCTCTGGTGTTTGAAGGGTCTGTTCACCCAAATTCCATATTTTGTAGGTATTTGTCTCAAAACCTATTTTTGTTTAGTAGAAATAATAGTCCCAATGAAAACAGCTCACATTGGGTCTCTAGATTAGCCAGACAATATTGTTTAATTTTTAAAGATTTTTTTATTGCTATAAGCAGCGCAAAGAAAAGTACATTACATGACATTGTATTGGCATGGAGGCAGAAATCTCAGAGATAAATATCTCTAAACCAAAAGTATCTGCATGAACTGACCTTTTAAATATCAGTTCATCAGTTCAGTTCGAGCCTTAAAACTCTTCACAGAAAATAAACGATATGTTTACCTCTGGACTTCAGGAAGCTTTGATTGGTTGATAAAAGTTTAATCAGCGTTTATAAATTGACCCGACCAACCAGCCGCCGTCCAACTCTGTTTTAATTACAAAATCCATTACGTGATTCCATTTTAATTAAAGCTGTCCCATCTAATTAAGATATGATGATGAGGAGAGCCGGGGCGTCTCCTGGGTTTCTTTATTTATCTTAGAGTTAACCTCCGTCAGCAGCCCGCTCGCAGCCTCCCGGCATGCATTTAAATGAGGGTTTATCCATCAGACCACACGGTCAGTGCAACACACACACACACACACACACACACACACACACACACACACACACACACACAATGACCGTCTCTTGCCGTAAACACAAAATATATAAATACACAAATATTTGACATATTTTTGATATATTCTTTAAATATATGTTTTGGATTTCTCTGCTGTTTTTTGTATTGTTGAAACATCTTTCATACTGCATCAGTCACTGTTACTATAAAGTATGCAATATATTACAGTATAATCTACACAGTATACCATCTTGACAGGAAGTATATATTAAATAAATACACTGTATTGCTGTAATACTGTTTTGCGTCAACCGGAAATGATACGATGTCAATCAAACTACGACTTTGGAAAGCTGCTTGTTAAATTAACAAAGAGGAAGCAAAATGAGGACCCATGATGCTCATTTTCAGGTGCATACTTGTATTTTTGGTTTCTACTAGAACATGTTTACATGCTTTAATGTTCAAAAAACGCTTTATTTTTATTTTTTGATATATGATGGAACCTGCCAAAATAAAAATAAACAAATAAATAAATTACTCGATAAATAAATAAATATGTCACTAAATGTAGTAAAAAATTAGATTAAAATTAAATATAGCCATTAATTAATTGATAAAATGTGACATATATTGATATTTCACACAAAACAAGCATTTTGAAGACATTTATTTGAGAAATTTAGATGAGAACTTTTTTTCACTATTTCATAGAGCTGAACGAATAAGTAATCTGCAGATAAATCAAGTGATGTGAGTACATTTACTTTTAATACTGTACATTTAGTTCATTTCACTTACATACTTTTACTTAAGTAAGATTTTGAATTCAGGACTTTTACTCTAAATGACATATTTTTACATTGTTGTACTTTAGAAAAATATCTAAATACTTCTTCCATCACTGCGTATATTAGAAGACTACAGGACAGTTTTTAATACAAGCTTTCTGTTCGATTTATATTTTTACAGAAGCATCAACAAAACAAACATTAACTTCAGAAACAAAGAGGACCTGAGTTTTGTTTGTGTCTGAAAACCAACTTTAGTAAATCAGCTCTCAGCCTTCATGTGGTTTTTCATGCTTCAAAGCTTCATGTTGTATTTAGTGACTCCACCAACATAAATAATAATCTCCCAAATATGTGTTTCTGAGAGGACTTTCTTTGGGTTCAGACTTCAGCTGCATGTTTGGAAAAAGACAAAAACTTCTTTTCTGCAACACAAAGGTTGTAATGAGAGACTGAGGCGCCGCCTGGTGGACGCCAGACTCACTGCACCAATACAACACTCAATCACATCAAACTGAAGCATTTCTACACTTTGATTTAGTTATATTTAACCATCATCTATCATCTTAAAACTACTGTGTGGAACATGTTACACGAGAACATATTCAGATTCTCAATTCTACAGTCAATATTTATAATTATATATTTCTGTTCATATTGCATTTTTAATTGATAATGTATGACTAATAATAATCTAATGACAGAATATATGATAGTATAACAGTCACAGTTTAATACTTAAACTACATTTTACTGTTTATACTGACATACTTTTACTGAAGGAACATTTTCAATGCAGGACTTTTACTGTAACAGAGTATTTTTTCACAGTGTGGTATTAGTACTTTCACTGTAACAGTATTTTCACAGTGTGATATTAGTACTTTTACCTGTAACAAAGTATTTTACAGTGTGGTATTAGTAATTTTACCATAACAGAGTATTTTACAGTGTGGTATTAGTACTTTTACTATAACAGAGTATTTTTACAGTGTTATATTAGTACTTTTACTTGTAACAGAGTATTTTACCGTGTGGTATTAGTACTTTTACTTGTAGCAGAGTATTTTTCCGTGAGGTATTAGTATTTTTATTTGTTACAGAGTATTTTACAGTGAGGTATTAGTACTTTACCGTAACAGAGTATTTTTACAGTGTAGTGGTAGTACTTTTACTAGTTACAGAGTATTTTACAGTCTGGTATTAGTACTTTTACTGTAACAGAGTATTTTTAACAGTGTGGTATTATTACTATTACTGTAACCGAGTATTTGTACAGTGTGTATTAGTACTTTTACTTGTTACAGAGTATTTCACAGTGTGGTATCATTACTTTTACTGTAACAGAGTATTTTTACCGTGTGGTATTATTACTATTACTGTAACCGAGTATTTGTACAGTGTAATATTAGTACTTTTACTTGTAGCAGAGTATTTTCCAGTGTGGTTTTAGTACTTTTACTTGTAACAGAGTATTTTACTGTGTGGTATTAGTACTTTTACTTGTAACACAGTATTTTAGAGTATGGTATTAGAACTTTTACTTGTAGCAGAGTATTTTACACTGAGGTATTAGTACTTTTACTTGTTACAGAGTATTTTACAGTGTGGTTATAGTACTTTTACTTGTAGCAGAGTATTTTAAAGTGAGATTATAGTACTTTTACACAGTAAAGGTTCTGAATACTTCCTCCAATACTGCATACATTAGAGGACTACAGGACAGTTTTCATAAAAGCCTTCTGTTTGATTACAGTTTTATATTTTTGAATACTTCACGTCAAATTCAAGGAGTTTTCAAGGACATTCAAGACCTTGTTTGCTAGAAAGAATAAATCTTGTTCAGTAATTTTAAAAACACCAATCGTGTCTTTTTATTTGCTTCTTTTAGTTCACGAGCTTCTAAAGATTTAGAGATAGTAGATTATAGTGTCTGTTCACACTCTGCCATTATCATTCTTTAGATATGACTCCATATGACTGATGATGCTTTCAGGGTCTCTCTCTCTCTGGGGGGATAATCCAGGCGGGGCTATCAGCAGATATGGCTGCCCTGTCATTTAGGAGCCACACCACATTATCCTTCATGACAGCAGGTTTAGGGTTTCAAAAAAAAGCTGCTGTAAGTGGAGCAGAAGTCACATTCCTGAGCCGGAGAATGAATCTGAAATAGTCACTAAATTGCAGCCGCTTTGTTGTTCGGATGATGATTAAAAAGACGCCACCAGTGGCTTCTAATTTGAGAGTCTATTTCTGGGGATGCTGATGGATCAAAAAAGTGAAAGTGTGGTTCCAGATGTGGGCGCCGCTCTCCTCTGAAGAGGAGGAGGAGGAGGAGGAGGAGGGTGGAGGGGTGGCGGCGAGTGAGTGGAGGAGAAATTTGGCAAGTGCCCTCGAAAAGAAGCCGAAGGAGAGGAATTGATTTAGTTTTAGAGACGCCGTGGAGGAGCTGAGGAGTCTGAAGAAACAAGAGGTTTATCAGGATGAAGATCGTTGGGGTCGTTCTGTTGATGCTGAGTCTTCATCACATGTCCTTCTCTTCTGCTCAGGTGAGTACAGGTGACTCTGTGTTACTGTGGTTTATTTCACAGCGTTTCTACTGAGGAGAAACATTAATTTTCTTTGCATCCAAGAGTTTATTATGTAGTTGTTTCACTGAGTCCTAACAGTAGTATTTTTGTACTCACTATACTTCTAGATTAACGCATAGCAGTTAAAGGATAAGAATATATATATAATTATTTATTATACTATATTTTTTCTCAAATTGTTGCTGTTTTCTTTGGTGAAATGTTGAAATCTGAGAAGGATAAATCATGTGCACAGCAGTGATGGAAGAAGTACTCAGATCTTTTATTTAAGTAAAAGTAGTAATACCAAAGTGTAAAAATACAAGTTACAAGAAAAAGTCCTGCATTCAAACCAAAGTTATAATTGTTTTGAATTTTCAATTATTTTTTGTTTTATTTTAGTTAGTTTTCAGAGTGCGTTTACTAGTTTTAGTTTAGTGTCAGTTTTTCAGAAAGGTTTAGTTTTGGTATTTATTAGGGCTGTCAATCGATTTAAATATTTAATCACGATTATCGCAAATTAATTGCACATTTTTTATCTGTCAAAACCTTAAAGGGAGATTTGTCAAGTATTTAATACTTGTATCAACATGAGAGTGGACAAATATGCTGCTTTATACAAAGGTATGTATATATTTATTATTGGAAATCAATTAACAACACAAAACAATGACAAATATTGTCCAAAAACCCTCACAGGTACTGCATTTAGCATAAGAAATATGCTCAAATCATAACATGACAACCTCAAGCCTGGTTGAGACATGGTTGGTACCAATGGATTCCTTAGGTTTACTAAGGAATCCATTGGTACCAATAGGTTTTCTAGTTTCACATGATACCAGTATCTTCACTCTAGCTTTAAAACTGAGCCGCTACAACCTAAAAATTTCAAGTTGCGTTAATGCATTTAAGAAATTAGTGGCGTTAAAATGAATTTGCATTAACATGTTATTCTCATGTTAACTTTGACAGCCCTTGTTTTTATATAATTAGTTTTAGTTTGTTAATGCTTGATTATTTAATTTATTTATTTTCTTTCCTGGTCTTATAACGTCCTTGAATGTCCTGTAATTGCGCTCCAACATGTTGAACTCAGGTTCACCCTCCTCGGTCTCCTCCACTGGGTCACTAACAAACCTCAGAGACGCCTCCAGACACACAAACCCAGAGCTTCTTTCTTGTGTTGTGTTAGTGAACCAGTGTTTTAACCGTCAGCTGGAGGTCAGCGGTTGGGCTCCGGTCCAACTATCACTCAGGTGTTACAGCAGCTTCACCTCTATGTATAGACCTCACACCTGAAACTCACTGCAGACTGGAGACACACAGGGTGGGTAATGATTTGCCCAGATCAACAGGAAATCTTTAGAGCTGCAATAATTAATCAATTAGTTGTCAACTATTAAATCAATCGCCACCTATTTGATAATCGATTAATCGGTTTGAGTAATTTTTCAAGAAAAAAAAGTACCAATTCTCTGATTCCAGTTTCTTAAATGTGAATATTTTTTCTCTATGACAGTAAACTGAATATTTTTGAACACTGATCCACATTTTTCACCATTTTATAGACCAAACAACTAATCGATTAGAAAATAATTGCTAGTTCCAGCCTTAGAAATTTGTAGTTTTGGGGGAAGCTGTGAAGTACGTTTATTTGTTATTTATCTTTAATCAACAACATGGCATTTTCAAAATGTGATTATCATCGTCCCCACAGTCAGTTGAGAAGATGGAAATCAGTTTTATCTCCAGTACAGAGATACTGAAGCTCCAGGCAGGCACATGCTCTGTATCTCCCCTACAACGTACCACCAACAGCAACAACAAGAAAACACCAGTATTTCATTCACATAACACAAATATCACAACTAGTATGAGGGGTGGAAGAAACACAAATTCATTGATAAAAATGGAGATGATAAAGATGCATGTGAATTGAAAACTGGAGCTGTAAAAATTGATGTGAATTTTATTTTTATTTATTTATTAGTTTATTTGACAGGGACAATACATAGGCATTGTTACACTTAATTAAAGTGCAACTGATGCAAGGTATATAGGACTTCTAGCCATAGCTAATTTGCAGACCTTGTCCCTGGTTAGGCTTTTAAGAAAAAGAAAATACATTTAAAAAAAATACAGGATAGCACATCTTACATAAAATCACATAATACAACATCGTACATTACAATCAATTTACATATGTACTGTATGTTCCCAATCAATATTCAGTGATCACAGGTTTGGTTTAGTTTCAGCCAGTGTTCCACCTTTTTATTAAACGTTTTCAGGTCAGGTTGTATTTTTATTTCCGTTTGGTAGGGCGTTCCAGAAATGTGTTTTTTAGCTATAAAAAAATGGATGTAAAAACTTCCCTTTTCTTCAATTATTTGTTGTGACATCGTCCCTTGAGGCCATTTTCCTTAAATGATAAATGTCAATTTTGTGTTGTGAATGAATGATGAATGTAGGATGGTGAAACTGATGAGACATGGCTCTGTTTTCACTGTTTTAGTCAAATCAGCTTTAAATTAATCAAATAACCTGAATTTATCACTCCAGTTTTCACTTCACATGCATCTTCATCACCTCCATTTTTATCAGTTAATTTTTGTAACTTCCACCTATCATAAGCTAGTGTCACTGTTCACAGTGGCAACAATATTAAAGTATGAGGACATTTTGCTGATCCATATACAAATAAGGCATTTACCAGGACTGCACAATAACTCCAATATTAACCTGCTTCCTCAGTCTTTACAGCAGAGTCAGGCAGCATCATGTAGAACAGTTAGCTATTCTCAAAATAGCCTAAATTTCAGCTCCTCAAAGTGCAAACTCCACTTTCTCATGTGCATCAAAACACATGACATGTGCGCAAGCGAGTTTCATCAGCAGCTTAAACAACAACTACAGAGTAAATAAAACATTTTACCTTCTCACATCTGAGCAACTCACACCTGCTGTCTATTCTCTTTAGCATCACTGACGTTAGCTCTGCTAGTAGGCCGGGCTCCCATTGGCTGGTGAGAGCTGGGGGGCGGGACTAAGCTGCAGGTGTAGCGTGATTGACACATTCTTCAGCAAATCATTGTGCTTACAGAACACCTAGAAAGACTACAGCTACTGCTGCTATTGGTGACTCCTGATTTTGCTCATGAACAGTTGGCCCACATCAAATATGGTATATTGATAAGAAGTGAAAGTCAATTGTTTGTTCCATTGTAACATCAGCGCCCATCAGCAGAGCTACGCTTCCGCCATTTTGGACTGAAAGCGACTGGACGGTAGTTAAACATAGGCCTACAAAGTGGTGTACAAAAGTAAAACTAAATTATTTCTATTGTCATATTTAATGTCTCTACTGAAATGGCCTGTGTTGAACAATAACAATATTATTAATATACATACTATTATAACTATTTACTTATTTATTTATTAAACTTTTTGCCCGGCTGCTCCCCAGAGGAGCATTAAGTGAGTGATGGACATAAATGGAAGTTAGAAAAATCCAGCACACAGATTTTGAGAGCAATCTCAAACTTTTTCATGTCAAGGATCCAAAATGGAGTCCAATAGAGCACAGACCGTGGATGTAGAAGAGGTTGTGTCCCTTGCTTTTGCCCTGCGTGTTAGTAAATAACCTACAGCTCCATTAAATTCTGTTGATGTCATGCTACTAGCACTACTAGCTACTGGCCGACAGCCGGTTGTTTGGGAAAAGAGACGTTAATACATCCACCACGGTACAGGCTTACAGCATACAGCCCATGTGTGTATTATTAGATAATAAAAGTGATGAATTACAGCCAATATATCCATTATTACAGCCGCATACAGCTAGCAGGAAGATGGCAGAACCCGATATGTCATATGAGCGTGCAGGGAGGTGCAGTCCCGTGGGTCTGATGTTATCAGATCAGACCCCCTTAATGCAACCTGTTCATGTCACCCGTGCTCTTTTGGATGACTGTACAGCGTATCAGTTTCCACTATTCCTTTTTACTTTGGGCTGCAAACTTTTTGGTCGTGAAACTCTTTCAATAAACAGATCTTTACAAATATCAGAAAACGTTTTAGTGTAAGACATCAAGGCTGAATATCAGGACTCATTTCACAAGTCTGGACATGTAAGAGCCATACGAGGACGCAAAGTGGGTTCAGTAAAATAAAGCAGATCACAAATTCTTCTCAGTCTTTCCTCTAACGTCTCCTCGTCCCCGTCCACAGGACTGTACGTCCACCAACGACCTGCTGAACTCGCTGCAGGAGGTGGAGAAGATGTTGGCGGCCCACGAGGCGTCGTACCAGCAGGGCCTGCGCTCCCTCAGGAAGAAGATGAGCGCTCTGCACAACAGCACCATGGCCATCTTTAAGACCGGCGGTGAGATTTTATCCTGGTGTAGAGATATCTTCACCTGGGATCATCTCAGTGACCTATGAGGTATAAGGTTGAGTACGTTTAGAAGGTAAATTAACTCGTCTCTATCTGCTCCCAGCATCCTGCTCCAAACCAGAACCGCCCCCTCACGGCCGCAGACTGGGCAGGGTGTTTGCCGTCGGACACGAGGTCCACTTCCTGTGCAAGCCTGGCTACGAGCTGATTGGCCCACGCACACGAGTGTGTCTGGAATCTCTGAGGTGGAGCGGCCAGCAGCCAATGTGCAGAAGTAAGTACCGATACTGGACCAGAGTACCGATACTGGACCAGAGTACTGATACTGGTTCAGTACCAGTAGTTTTATGAAGTTTTTTTTTCTTTTTTCAGTCTTCAACAGCACCGGAAACACCCTGGCCTCCTTCTCTCCTGCTGCTCCTTCCTCTTCCTTCCCCGTCTCTGCTGCTCAGTCAGCATCCTCCTCCCCCTCCTCCTCCTCCTCTTCAGCATCTTCACCTTCTCCCGTCTCCTCTTCATCACCCACGCCTCCCCCCTCCTCCTCCGTCCGTCCGTCTCACTGCACTCACTTCCTGGGCTCCACCCGCTGCACCTGTGACGTGGGTTTCACCATATCAGGACGCGACAACAACATCTGCACAGGTGATAAATATTTCTCACCAATAACTACTACTACTAGTAGTACCACAACATATGGAACTACCACTACTACTACCACTAACATATGGAACTACCACTACTACTACTACTACTACTACTACTATCACCACTAATATATGGAAAATCAATTGAGCTTTAATCCTTGGTATCAGATGTCAGTTTACGCTACTAGTCACTCTTTGTCAGCACTCGTTGGATATTTGTTTGCGCTAGTCACTTAGTTGTCACTCTTTTTCAGCAACTAGCGGCACTTTTATCCAAAGAGTTCCATCAGAATCCTTACTAGTGACGCCGGGCGCCGCAGTAGTACCACCAAAGTACATACTAGTCAGCTTTTTGACGCACTAGTGGCCCTCTGGACTGAGGAAACTGACGTCTGATGTCGAGGATAAATGCTCAATCTGCTTTCCATATTCCATATACTACCACTACTACTTCTTCCACTACTACTACTACTACTACTACTACTACTACTACTTCTACTGAGGATCCTGTGTGTGTTTCAGATATCGACGAGTGCCGTCTGTTTCCTCTTGGTCAACCCGGCCGGCTCTGCGTCCATCAGTGTGTAAACACTCCCGGCAGCTTCCACTGCTTCTGTCCCGCCGGCTACGACCTCTCCAGAGACGGGCGCAGCTGCACAGGTCAGAGGTCAAAGGTCATCCCGATATGCTGGGGTGAGAATGTTTAGAGACGTGTTGTAACTGTCCGTCTCTGTCCTCGTGTGCTCAGATGTCGACGAGTGTGAAAACCGGATGCACAACTGCACAGCAAACCAGGTGTGTGTGAACACCTACGGAGGTTTCCAGTGTGTGGTGGTGGAGTGTCCTCACATGAAAAACGCCACGTACATCAAGACGTCACCGATGTAAGAATCACATCCTTTAACATTTACATCCTTCTGCTGATAGCTTTCCTTAGTTTCATCACTGCAGCGCTACAAATCTCCACACCACATCTGTAGGATGTGACAAGTAAAAAAAAACAAATTCTTCTTACATCATCGAGCTTTAAAATAATAAAGAGTGAAATCACATCTCAACAGCACAATGAAACTGCTAACAAAGCATGCTGAGGACAAAGAAAACCAGAAACCTTCTCACCACAAAGGACAAAGACTGGGCGATGGAGAGAGATTTGAAAACAATGAGTTCTACCTCCATGTCAGCCACTTCCTGTCTCCTCCCGACAGTTAGCGTCCCTCTCTGACAGCCACCGGGCTGAGAGTCAGCCTGAGGTTTGGCCTCAGACGCCCTGCTGAGGTTTTCAGACTTCAGTCAGCTGATCAGCTGATGGCGGTCGAGAGGCGTGAAACAGGAACTAAATCAAAAGTGGTTTTAGAGGTTTGATTTATTCCTACAGCTGGATCATAATTGTGTGTTTTAGTAATGCAGGGAGGGCAGCGCTGTGGTGCGCAGACTCTCAGGGCGGGAAGCAGGGTTACATGTTCATTCTGCCAGAGAGTTGCAAATAATAATGTTAAAAGCTGCTTACTAAAGATTTTTAAAAAAAATGGGTTTGGGGTTAAGAATTTAGTTATTTAGATATTGGTCTTTACTTTGTATGCAGAGAAAATGTTACATTCCACACCTTAAAAATCTGTGAGATGTAAATTTCAGCAATTTGACATATGACAAGCAGGATAAAATGAGACAACAGAGAAAATTAACACACAAGATAAGAAATGAAAAGGGTATTTTTTTTATATCACTGTGTCTTTAAAAACAACCGACTTTAAACTTTAAACTGACATTTAGCATCATCTTCATGCAATCAGTCTTGTCCTGTGTGGATCCTTCACACACTCACTGTGGATCACTTGGAATTAAATCACTTTTATATTGATCTTAGATTGAGATATGTGCTTGTGGTTGTTGAACAAAGTTATCTTTGAGATCCCTTTAACATATTTTACAGGACTGTTTCGCTGTAAAATCTTTGACACTGTGGATGTCGACCAGTTCATAAAATAATTCTGGACTCTGGAGCGCTTCATAAATGTCTTCCTCAAACGTCCGACTGACTCAATGCTCCATGTCAAAGGGGGGACGAAAGCACATTATTCCAAAACCCAAATTGTTCGATAAATGTCCCATTGGAGTGAAAGCACATTAGTTCAACAGCCCGTTATCCCGAAAACAAAAGCCCACTGCCACCACTGGAGTTGGAGTTCAGTGACTGCCGGCCTTACTGCTTTTCAGACTCTGTTAACATATTGCTCAATTTAACAGCTCTTGTGTGAACTAAGTTAAATCAACAACAGTGGGCTTCTGTTTAATGGACTGTCGGACTAATGGGTATTTGGTCCAATAGGACATTTTTTGAACTACTGGGGTTTCGGAATAATGGACCATCGGACCAACGGCACGGCACCGTCAAAGGCGTATGTAGCATCGTTAGCATAAGTTATTAATTGGAGAGCACCACAGTGTCAGCGTATGCTCATACATCGGTTCGTATGATATCTTACGAAAGGTTATTCCTCATTTTTCGTGCGTTCTTCTACGAATCTCCAGCAACACTTGTCAATTTCCGCTCGTTACATGCATACAGTCTTTTCAAAATAAACTTCCGTCTTCACAGGAAACAACTTGGTTAGGTTTAGGAAAAGATCGTGGTTTGGGTTAAAATAACTACAGAAGTTTTTATGGTAACAAATTAACAGTTTAACTGTTGGTTTACTTTGTCAAAATCACAAAGAGCGGTTGTAGATACTCATTTATCTCATGTGGACGGTAAACTCCAGGAACACGTTTCATCTTCTCAGGAAGGCCGATGAAAGAAGCCCTCGAGGTGCAGAGACCAGACAGGAAGTGACTGTTGAGTAAAAACATCCTAAATCATCCATAACAATATTTACTTTGTGTTTCTGCAGGCGCTGTGAGAGGAACCCGTGCATGCTGGGAGACAAGGCGTGCACTCAGGCGCCAAACTCCATCTCCTTCCACTTCCTGTCCGTGGTGTCAAACATGTCCGCCCCCCGCGTCCTCTTCCGGGTGTCGGCGGCTCGCGTTCTGGGCGACACGCTGCGTTTCGGCCTGGCGGGCGGCCGTGGGCGGGGCCACTTTAGCGTGCAGCGATCCGGCCGGCAAACCGGCACGCTCCTCCTAGTGACGCCCATCAAGGGTCCCGCCACTCTGGAGGCCGAGGTGGAGATGAGCGAGCTGGAGCGCCACAACCTGCTGGGCCGCTACCTCACCAAGGTCACCCTGTTCGTTTCTCCGTACGCGTTTTAGGGGGAGGACTGATGGGTTCAGGGTTTACCAGCGTTTGGTGCCGGACCAGTTCATCCAGAAATAAAGAGCCTGATGAACTTTTATAGTCCAACTGAAATCCCAACAGTTATCGTTTTTACAAGTTAAAAGTCAGTCAAAGTGAGTTTTTAAATTACTGTTAATGTTTTTTTATTATTGAGGGAAATAAAAAAGGTCTTTGTATATTTTTGGAGTTGTTGCCACACGAGGTATTGCAACTTCCGTGTTCATCAATTGACGCACACTAGCCCATAAATCATTGGTACAGGAGCGGCTGTAAAGCGGTGAATATATTTTTCTGCGAGTTACAAACCCTAAAGGTCTTTGCACACCAAGTTCATATTTTTCCAACCCGTTCTCACTCCCAACTCGTCAAATACCGCTGTTTGGTCAGTGCCCCTCGGCATCAGAAACCGACACACGGAGGCACCCTTTAGCGACAGTATGTGACGAACCGGGCTTTCAGCTAACTCCAATGTAAACCCACCCGTGGCGTTACTCGACGGTCGGAGCATGTGACGCAGTATTAATAGCGTGAGAGTCCGTTCAGGGCGGGAGGAAGGGAGGGGTGGTGGATGGGTCAAACAAACACAAGACTTTCAACCAGGAGACGGCTGTTCGTGTCCAGTGTGAAGCTAAAAGTACCATTGACTCATTTTGTCACATCAGTCTTTAGTCATCGTCGGTATGTTGTATGTATAGAGTAAAATTTACGTCTACAACGATGGTGTAAGTGGTTGTGTTGCCTAAACCTAACCTAACTGTAAAAATTAAAGTTTATTTTGAAAGGACACTATGCATGTAACAGGTGTATATTGACACACCATTCCCGGTCCGTCCAACGGTAACGCTAAAGGGGTACGCTTTGTGACCAAGCAGCGGTATTTGACGAGTTAGGAGTGAGAATGTGTTGATTTTTCGTCTGAGATTGACGCACGTTTAAAAATAAATACGACCTCACATTGTGACAAATCACGTTTACACACCGACTCTAAAACTTTCGCCCGTCATTAAAATTTTCTAACAGGTTTGATTTTCTCTGTTTTCTCGCATCCGAGGGAAAAATGAGGGATGTTTGACCACTCGGCGCCACCAGCCGTGCAAATGTCACCATCCAAAATGGCATCTGTTTAACTGATTCACCTCATCTCTCAGCACAAAGCACTTTACGATAAAGAAATAAAAGAAAACAGAGATGCAAAATTTAAAGATAGATTGTGGCAGGTGATTGTAGAACAGCTTGGAATCTGGGATGGTCACAAAACAAAGGATGTAGGAAAGATTAGACAGTAGTGATTGTGCTCTAGGCAGCTAGACAATAGCTTCTTGATAATGTCATTCATTCATTCATCAACCCCGTTTGGGATTAGCGCTATCCATTGAACCCACGTAATTAATTCAGTTTTGTGTCGTATTGCAAATTTTCGCAACAAATAGAATAATAAAACACATCTTTCGCAACGAATAGAGTGTTTCTGTGCGTAACATTTTTTATCGGATGACGGATTAAAAAAAATACGGTCTTGGTGTGCAAAGACCTTTATGTTGAATTTTCCAAAAACTAGTCACCCCACCACCCTTTATCTACAGGGGGAACATACCAAGATGTGAGTTTTTTGTGTAAAAGTAAAAGCATGTGGAAAATACTGGCAAGAGGAGGTTGTCGGGTCAGAAATGTCTGGTCATACGAGGGAACATGATGTTGAAGGTTATGTAATGAATGCGAGGGCAGGAAGCAAAACTTCAATGACAAAAAGTCCTAACATGTGTTTAACAGACGGGGAGGGTGGGTGGGGTTGGGGGGGGGGTGTCCAACCACTGAGTGTTTTTAGCCTCTCTGCAGGTGACTTACTGCATCTGTTGAATTTCTTCTGTAAAACTATGAATTCTGTATATAATGTAGCCACGATCAAGTAGACCGTAGTTAAAAACATCTACAGCAGTAAAATGTAGCATACATACTAATTCAACAGTAATGTTAATACAGAAACATCAGATATAGTAATAGTAAAACACTGACAGGGAACATTTTACTGCATTATCAATACTTTTATGCAGGACGGAACCTGCCAAAATAAAAAATAAATAAATCAATGACTCGATTATTAAATAAATATGTCAAAGAATTTAGTAAAAATATATTAATAATAAATATAGCCATTAAGTAATTGATAAAATGTGACATAAATTGATATTTTGGTTTAAATTTGCTTTTTTATTTATTTAGCTTTGTATTAATTCCCTTATTTATTTACTCTTCTGTTTTCCTTTTTATTTATTCATGTATTTGTTTTTTTTTTATTATTTTTAAATGAATTTATTCATTTTTGAATTTATGTTCTATTTATTTATTTATTTTGCATTTATTTTTTTATATAGTTATTTTTGCATTTATTGTTTTATTGTTTTTTTATTTATTTATGCATTTATTGTTTTATTTATTTTAACAAATAAATGCAAAAATAAATTAAAAATAAATAAATACATTTAAAAATGAATAAAAATAAATACATAAATAAATAAAAGGGAAATCTAAACAGAGGAGTAAATTAATAAGGGAATTAACACAAAGATAAATAAATAAAGAAGCAAATTAAAACAAATATAAATTTATATCACATTTTTATCAATTAATTAATGGTTACATTTATTTTTTAAATTATTTTTGCTATATGAAATACATTTATTTATTTATCGAGTCATTTATTGATTGATTGATTGATTGATCTTTAATTTGGCAGGTTCTGTCCTCCATATAATTTTATTTTAAGTACTTTAAGTACACTCTGTTGATAATACTTACATACTTTTACTTCAGTAAGGTTTTTAATGCAGGATTTTTACTTGTATTAGTACTTTTACTGCAGTAAAGGATCTGAATACTTCTTCCACCACTTATTATTCCTCTAATGCATTATCATGACGAGTCACAGAGCATCATCGTCTTTTTAAAATGAGCAGAAGATCACTTTAGGAAATAAAGTCTTTTATATTCTGCAGCGGATTGAGTATGTTGTAATGTAGACTAGATAGTTTAGAGTCTTTGAGGGATTTCTGGTTCAGAAACTGATGCTTATCTCTCTGAGTTGTATGTCATAATAATAATAATGCATGAGAGGTGCACACTGGGGCTACGTATGAGTCAGTATATTTCCTTTGTTGAAAGATTTCTGCAGATATTCTGTGACTGTACTTTGTCTTTATTCTGATTATATTGCTGAAATGACTGTTCAACACATAATAAACATGTTTACTCAGACATTGTGTCGTGTGCAGGTTTAATGTTAGAAGCTGTAAATCATCAACGAAGGTATTTTTGGATTTTTGAGACATTCGAGTTGTAAACTGTAGTTTTGTTCGATGGTCGACGTGTTTTGGTCTGAAGAATTTAACACAGATCTGTCAGACGACCTGAAGCCTCCACAGGCCAGACCGAACACACACACACACACATTAAAAACACACACACAGACACATGTGTTTACACTGCATGTCTGCAGACACATTCTCACACACACGTACAAGACAGAAAACACACAACATGTATGTCTACATGAAGACGGCACACAGGCAAACAAGACTGTGACGTCAGCTATGTTCACTTAAAACGTTCACGTGTGTGTGAGGATTTATAGATATCCAGATAAATACACACGCTACACTATATATACACTATATATACACTATCTATACATATACACTACAGTGCAAAAGTTATGAATCTGCTGCCACAAAGCTTGAAAGATGTGTGAGAGGACTACTCTATACGTCTGAATGGTGTTTCATGCTTAGTGTCAAAACGACGGTTTGTGAGAATCATAAAGTCTGAACTAATTTAAAATATATATTACGCCTAGCAAAGTGAAATCTTATACCGCTTAGCGGGACCTTGTTTGTTAGGGTTAGTTAAGCCAGATAACCAGAAGATACTCTGGGTATGTTGAAGTCGCCTCATAGTACAGGCCTCAAGAGTGGTGGGATTGTGACATGAATGGCGTCACTGAAACAGATATCAAGGGCTATCTAATGGGTACCACACTTTTGTGTTTACATAACAAATTATTAATCAGTTTGGAATAAAACTCCTGAAACCTGACAAACTGGAACGATGAAGCTCCGCCCATCATCTGACTCACCTGAGACAAATCAGGAAACAGGTTGTTACTCTGCTTCACTGAGACGACACACACACTGACAGATGACTCAACTTCAGACCAAAACCACCACTTCCACTGAGAGACGACATCTACAGGAGGGAATACTGGGAATACTGGGATACTACCACTTCAACCAGCTGCTGAATCCACAAACTAGACGGAAGATTTACAACAAAAACGGTGGCTGATCTGTCTGCCTGCTGTGTTTTCAGCTTCACTCAGACACTAAATGGCTTCCAGATTAGAGGACGATCTCTGCTGTTCTGTCTGCCACGACATCTTTAAAGATCCTGTCATCCTGTCATGTAGCCACAGTTTCTGTAAAGTCTGCCTGCAGAGCTGGTGGACAGAGAAACACGTCCAAGAGTGTCCACTTTGTAAGAGAAGACATTCAAAGGACTTCCTACTTCCTAACTTGGCTTTAAAGAACGTGTGTGAGAGTTTGTTACAGGAGAGAGCTCAGAGATCTTCAGAGGCTCTCTGCAGTCTGCACTCTGAGAAACTCAAACTCTTCTGTCTGGTGTGTCTCGTCTGCAGAGATTCAGAAAAACACACCAACCACAGAATCAGACCCATCGATGAAGCTGCACGACAACACAAGAAGGAACTTCAGGAAACTCTGAAGCCCTTAAAGGAGAAGTTAAAGGTTTTTGAAGAAGTTAAAGTGAAGTTTGATCAAACAGCAGAACACATGAAGGTCCAGGCCCGACACACAGAGAGGCAGATTAAGGAGCAGTTTAAGAAGCTTCACCAGTTTCTAGAAGAGGAAGAGGAGGCCAGGATGGCTGCACTGAGGGAGGAAGAGGAGCAGAAGAGTCAGATGATGAAGGAGAAGGTGGAGGCTGTGAGCAGAGAGATAGCAGCTCTTTCAGACACAGTCAGAGCCACAGAGGACGAGCTGAGAGCTGAAGACGTCTCATTCCTGCTCAACTACAAGGCTGCAGTGGAAAGAGTCCAGCAGCGCCCCCTGCTGGAGGATCCACAGCTGCTCTCAGGAGCTCTGATAGACCAGGCCAAACACCTGGGCAACCTGACCTTCAACATCTGGAACAAGATGAAGGACATGGTCTCCCACACTCCTGTGATTCTGGACCCAAACACTGCTGGTACAAAACTCATCCTGTCTGAAGATCTGACCAGCGTGAGACGAGGAGAGGAACAGCAGCTTCCTGATAATCCAGAGAGGATTAATGCTTACTACTCTGTCCTGGGCTCTGAGGGCTTTAACTCAGGGACTCACAGCTGGGACGTCCAGGTTGGAGACAGTACACACTGGTCAGTGGGTGTGTTTGCAGAGTCTGCCCAGAGGAAGGGAGTCATACGGTCTGGATTATGGAGAATATGGTTCTTTAATGGTGAATACATAGCATTCTCCCCACCAGGTTCATCCACTGATCTCGTAGTGCAGGAGAAGCTCCAGAGGATCAGAGTGAATCTGGACTGGAACGAAGGAAAGCTGTCGTTCTCTGATCCTGATACTAACACACACATACACACCTTCACACACACTTTCAGTGAGAGGATGTTTCCATTAATTTACACTGGGAATCTCCCACTGAAGGTTTTACCGGTGAAGGTCTCTGTGACTGTAGGACAACAGAAATAGAAGGTGATGATGATGATGGTGATGATGATGATGATGATGATGATGATGATGATGATGATGATGACATGCTGAATTTTCTTCTCTGAGTCTTTGAGGAACATGTGACTATGTTGTCCTGATGATGATGTTGGTTGTCACGGCGATGTGGATTACATCTACAGTAGAACAACAAATAATAAGAAAAGAGTAAACATTTTTAATTTAGTGTCAAAGATGTTAAAACAACAGACAAATATTATAAACAAACAAAAATCAATAACTTTTGTTACAGTAGTTTTTGTTAGGACTGAACGATCTTGAAAAACTATCTAATTAGGATTATTTTGACTGATTTTGAAATTGCAATATGATATTAGAGGGAATGAATGAACTTTTTACATTATTATTCTCATTTTCAGTTGTAACTTTAAAATGTAAGGGCTGAAAGGTTTCAGTTCTAGTCCTCAGTAAAACTACCTGTCAGAGTCAAAGCTTTTGTAAATGTTGCTTTATACATCAGGCTTCAGTCACACAGTCATAACCTGCTGTTTATACTCTGCTGCCACTAGTGCACAATAATGCTTATTATTTTTAAATTATTATTAAATATACCGCTGTGTATATTTGGTGATTTGTAAGTCAAGAGACATCTGAACATCTGGGTAGAAAAAGAAAACTTTTTCTTATTTTTTTAAAAATGTTCTATCATGAAAATACTAAATGGAGGACTGTGCAGCCTTGGCAGAGATACACTGTGAGCTCTGACTGATTTCTAGTTTGGTGATTCGCTAAA
>CAKALU010067865.1:15527-39090 GCA_916700995.1 Hozukius guyotensis | reverse complement strand
AAAACTATTTAGTTAGGTTTAGGCAATAAAACTACTTAGTTAGTTTTAGGCAACAAAACTACTTAGTTAGGTTTAGGCAACAAAACTACTTAGTTAGGTTTAGGTTAAGGCAACAAAACTACTTAGTTAGGTTAAGGCAACGAAACTACTTAGTTAGGTTTAGGCAATAAAACTACTTAGTTAGGTTTAGGCAACAAAACTACTTAGTTAGGTTTAGGCAACAAAACTACTTAGTTAGGTTTAGGTTAAGGCAACAAAACTACTTAGGTTAAGGCAACGAAACTATTTAGTTAGGTTTAGGCAACAAAACTACTTAGTTAGGTTTAGGCAACAAAACTACTTAGTTTTAGGCAAAGAAAACCTACTTAGCTAAGTTTAGGAACTAACGGAGCATGAGAACAGCGTGAGCTGGTGAACATAGCGGAGCATTTAGCAGCTAAACAGCCACATATCTTTATCAGGAGTTGGTAGAGACCAAAAAAGAGCTATAAGAGAGAGAATATCGGGCTTACATTGATCATGTGGACACTCCGATGGGATGAAGATGTTGCTCTGCGTCTGCTGGATGTGGAAGTAGGCAGCTGTTTGCTAGCATGTTGACTATATCGACTTCATAAGGTGATAAGTGTCACCCGTTTTCAGCTTGTTGTGGAGTTCACTGTGAAGGAGGAGAAGAAAGTTAATGCAAAACTTGATCCAACAGCTCGACCGTTTGGGGAATTTATTGAATCCTTCTGGTTCAAATGGTGAAGTTCCTTTATTCTTTGGAGTGTTTATGTCTTCAGAGTTGAACCTTGTTTTAACATGAAGCTAATAGTTTTGTACGTGAGCCTCCTGTAACTTTAGATAGACATACCGGAATTAAAGTGTCATCGAACAATCCGTGACACAAGTAAGATGTGTTGAGTTTAATGACTTTCACTGTTCAGCTAGCAAAATTAATTAATGCCAAAAAAACTCACCAACTGACTCGGCCTCCAGCAACCCGACCACGGACGGTCTCTCCGCTGCCTGCAGGGCGATGTCCTGGGGACATCCAGCTGGTCGACCTTACTACTTTCCAGACTCCATTAACATATTGCTAAATTTAACAGATGTTAAAAATATCCTAAATCATAACTTGTGACTTTGTATGACTCCTGTAGAAATGCTTTTGAATTCGGCTCATATTTAACTTATATTTAACTAAGTTAAATAAACTAAAGGACTATTGGGGTTTCTGAATAATGGGCTTTCGGAACAATAGTGTGCCACAATTTTTAGGACACAAGGTTGGTTCAGGAGTGACTCCTTTAGTAACTGCTGTTCAGCTTTTCATTTTACATTCATCAATTGAATTTTTAGTGTGAATCGCTCTTAGTCTGGCCCCTCACCTGGGACCACTTTGCCATGGGAGACCCTACCAGGAGCTACTGCCCCCGACAACACAGCTCCCAGGGTTCACAGGGACGCACAAACCCCTCCACCACGATAAGGAGGCGATTCATGGAGGGGGAATAATTAGGGCTGTCAAAGTATTTTCTTAATGTGATTAAATAAATGTAATATAAGGTGTTGTTAGATTGCTGATAGACCGCCCCTTTAATAAAGGAGAGTGCTTCGTTTTGTGTGCGTCAAGCGGGAGAGCAAATAGTTCTTTAGTTCTTTATTTGTGCTTATAATAAAATACAACATAAGAGAAGAGATATATAATAACATAAATAAATGCACGGGTGGGTTGAAATAAACCCTGAGGGCTCGTAAAAGGAGCCCATCTAACATTGAAATTAAAGACAGCTGTAAATAGCAGTGAAAATGTTGTTTTTGAAAGGCTAAACGCCAACAAATAGGGACTGAAGCAGAATATTTAGTTAAATTTTGTTAATAAGAAGCAAAATATATATATATATATATATATATATATTTTTAAGCAGTTTGATAAACAGGCTTTTGTATAAATTATCCAGTAAGTGTGATATTAGGGCTGTCAAAGTTAACACGATAACAACGCAGTTAACGCAAATTTGTTTAAACGCCACTAATTTCTTTAACGCATTAACGCAACTTGCGATTGTTAGGTTTATTATTTCCAATAATAAATATATACATACATTTGCATAAAGCAGCATATTTGTCCACTCCCATGTTGATAAGAGTATTAAATACTTGACAAATCTCCCTTTAAGGTTCATTTTGACGTGATTAACTACGGGACAATATTGCGATTAATTGTGATTAATATTTCAATCGATTGACAACCCTAATATTATCTCAACATTATCTAGCCTTTTCAATGGTATGACTGAATCATTTCATCTTTTAAATGTCCTGCTGTATTCACATAATTTTAGAAAGATAACCAGCTGCTGGTCCACCTCAATGATTCTCTTTTCTCTGTAAAAAAAAGTCCCTTAAGAATATAAAAAGTCCCTCAGTGATATGTTTCAGTAGTGAAGGAGTCCTTTAGGAATTATGCAGATATTCTGCAAGACAATGAATTTTCCTGCAGGACTTTTAGGGACAATTTAGTAGTTGTGATACTTGATACAGCTCCCTTTAAGGGATTAATCAGGATTAAATATGTTAATCAATTGACAGCCCTAGTAATAATATTGTTATAGTGCTATAGAGGTTGATGTCACCTCTCAAAGCTCAGCCTCCTGTACTCTCCGTTACTCCAACCTGTGAAAAGGAAAATGGTTTCTGGTCAACATTGAGTTTCTGCTTTAGAGGGTTTCTCTGTTTCTACTTGTCGAGGTGAATGATGCTGCATTTTGAAGATAAAATGAAAACAACGAAACATCACCATCAATGCATAACAAGAGCTCGTAGACCTGCTGTTATTTGAGAAGACTTATCCGTCTGTAATCAGTTTGTCTGCCCTCCTCGTCGTACATCTTCTCCCCTCATCTCTCCACAGTTATTCACTCTTACTGTTTGCAATTTTATATTCGATTTTTCTCCCTTTTGTGAGGAGAGTTTTTCATCTGAGGCTCAGTGAGCGTCGTGTTCGTGTTTTTCTTCGTCTAATTTACATGTTTCATGTTTTGAAACAATAAAAAATTGAGTAGCTAACGGACACGCAGCCGATGCCCTTATACATGCGAGACACAGCGAGGGATGACATCAAGTGGCGAATTTCAGGCCTCTCTGAATTATTAAACCAGCGTAGTGTCATCTCTAGTTCATCTTTCACGTTTATTTTTCTCTTCACGAGTTTCCATTTCAATTTAAATCTAAACTGCTTAAAATCTAACAAGCGTGACAATTGGTTTGGGACCGTTTGAGAGTGTTTTTTATTGAATTTTGCTATTTCCATTCTTCACCCATTCGCTACGTTGGTGATGATGTGCAAAGAAAATAGAAGCAGACTTAGATGTCCCCCACACCTCCTCCATTACCTCCTGTTTTGTATCCAGATGTGTCACTCTTGTCCCCTCTCTCCTTCACTCTATCGCTGTTCAATCTGCCCATTATCCCAGCGTTATGTTGTCTGCCGCTGAAACGGAGAGATAAGAGAAGCAAACATGCAGCCGCCCGACACACAAAAACACCCACGACCGCACAGATATGGACAATCAGCCCCGTTTAAACAGCCTTTAATGGTGTTTGGCAGAGACAGGCCATCTCTCTGCTGTCTGAGGAGGCTGTAGAGGAACCGTCCATCACTTATAAACTCACACGATGAAGTATGTAACACAGAATAGTCAGTCCCATAATTTAAATGCACATAAAGCAGAAAAAGAAGATTTATTGTGAATATTGATGCTCACAATCCTAAATGTTCATAATGACATTAATTAACGTGTGCACTTTTACTGGTGAGGAGCCTCAAAAATGTCAAAATGCCCTCGCTCTGCGAAAACGTCCTAACTTTGTGAAAATGTCGCCAATTTGTGAAAATGATGTCAATTTGCGAAAATGTCCTCGCTTTGCGAAAATGTCCTCGCTTTGCAAAATTTCCTAACTTTGCAAAAAATGTCGTCAATTTGCGAAAATGTCATCACTTTGCGAAAATGTCATCGGTTTATGAAAATGTCCACAATTTGCAAAAATGTCCACAATTTGCGAAAATGTCAAAAAAATGCGAAAATGTCCACAATTTGCAAAAATGTCCACAATTTGCGAATTCATGTCCTCACTTTGCGAAAATGTTCTTATTTTGCGAATTCATGTCCTCACTTTGCGAAAATGTTCTTATTTTGCGAAAATGTTCTTATTTTGCAAAAATGTTCTTATTTTGTGAAAATGTTCTAATTTTGTGAAAATGTTCTTATTTTGCAAAAATGTCCTGACTTTGCGAAATCGTCTTCACTTTCCAAAGATGTCCTCAATTTGTAAAAATGTCCTGACTTTGTAAAATGTCATTTCTTTTCACAGATGTCCATACTGTACTTTCAAAAATGTCCTCACTCTCAAGGTCTAAAAGTCAAACTGGTCCTCACAAAGATAGAAATTTGAGAGAGCGCACATACACACACACAAACACACAATGGTAATCTGTCCAACACACACTAATGCAGACCTTCACACAAAGACTCACTCTACAAAAGTAGAGTGAGTCCACCCCGAAGACAAATGGATTAGAGACAGAAATGATGTCCACAGTGGACGCAGTATCATATTCATTTAGATCCACACAGAAGCGAATACAAACCTTTAAAACATCAGATCTGGTTGAGATGAAATGTGCCGCAGCTGATAAAAGACAAATCAAACAACAGAATATTATGAATAATAAATAAACGGATGTAACGGTGATGGATGTGACGAGTCGTGTCGTTCAGGAGTGTTTAAAGTTGTTTCTTTACCTGGAATGACTTCTGACGTTCTGCTGGACGGACAGCAAAGCTTGACATTTAAAGTTTGATCTTTTGGATTTTTTTTTTTTCTCCGTCATCAATCTTCACTGCAGCTGCTGGAAAACTCTCTGAGTGACGGGTTGAGTCACCGGGCCGGTCAGCTTTCTACAGAGAGAGACGGAAGACAGTCCAAATGTCTCAGGAATCCATCAACAACAACCGAGCTCGGAACTTTGACCCTCAGCTTTGAAGCACACGTGAATAAAGAGTTCTTAAAATGAGTTTGAACACATTTTACTGGTCCACTTTTAAACCCGTAAAAACACATTATTTCTGTTTATATACTGAATATTCATTTATATAAAACAGAGTCTCATCCTCAGTTCCAGCTGAAAACATATGAAATGTGTGTCTCAGTGAAGTGAACTCTTCCTCCTCCTCCTCTTCTTCTGTAAATAGCTACGCTCTCAGAGTCAACTCGGCGGATAAATAAGGCTCTGAATACACTAGATACGTCTCCATAATCTGCTTAGCGACTGGAAATGTCAGAGGGTTGAGGGCCGAACATGAAGAGAGCTGAGTCGGCGGTGAGCGGATCGCCTTCTAGCGGGGGAAGTGACGAGCTCTGAGTGAGTCTAATGTCCGGATCAGTGAGGGACGCTCGGGCTTCGAAACACACAACTGCTTCAAATGTTCATTCTCTGACGCACGCAGAGCCGTGGTCGGGGCCATAGATTCTAACTTACTGATATTTCAGAGCCGTGGTCGGGGCCAGAGATTCTGATATTTCACAGTCATGGTCGGGGCCATAGATTCTAACTTACTGATAAATCAGAGCCATGGTCGGGGCCATAGATTCTAACTTACTGATAAATCAGAGCCGTGGTCGGGGCCATAGATTCTAACTTACTGATAAATCAGAGTCATGGTCGGGGCCATAGATTCTGATATTTCAGAGCCATGGTCGGGGCCATAGATTCTAACTTACTGATAAATCAGAGCCGTGGTCGGGGCCATAGATTCTAACTTACTGATATTTCAGAGTCATGGTCGGGGCCATAGATTCTAACTTACTGATAAATCAGAGCCGTGGTCGGGGCCATAGATTCTAACTTACTGATATTTCAGAGTCATGGTCGGGGCCATAGATTCTAACTTACTGATAAATCAGAGTCATGGTCGGGGCCATAGATTCTGATATTTCAAAGCCGTGGTCGGGGCCATAGATTCTAACTTACTGATATTTCAGAGTCGTGGTCGGGGCCATAGATTCTAACTCTCTGATATTTCAGAGCCGTGGTTGGGGCCATAGATTCTAACTTACTTATATTTCAGAGCCGTGGTCGGGGCCATAGATTCTAACTTACTTATATTTCAGAGTCGTGGTCGGGGCCATAGATTCTAACTTACTTATATTTCAGAGCCGTGGTCGGGGCCATAGATTCTAACTTACTGATATTTCAGAGTCGTGGTCGGGGCCATAGATTCTAACTTACTGATATTTCAGAGTAAGTAAACCTAAAAAGTAAAAGTAAACCTAAGTTCAAAGTTTATTTAGAGAAGAGACTGTTTGTCTGTAACGAGCGGAAACCGACACGCCGTCGCTGACACATCCACAGCTGACAGTAGAGGTACCTATAGAGCCTCGAGCATTAAGATTCGCCTACGGGGACGTAAATCTGCCGTGGACGTTTGTGAGCTGAGAGAATCTCTGTCAAAGACGCAGCCTTCATTTCAAACGTCAAATGAGTTTTCGGCATATCTTGTCAAAACGGGCGATGACGCAGAGTTACATGACTGTAAGAGCAAACTGATGTCAGAGGCTCAAATTGATGTGTAGTTTCTCACTTTGGGGATATTTATCCCGTTTTGTCTGTACAGTCGCTTGAAGGGAGCAAAAAGTCAGCATCCGTTATAGTAAAATAAGACGTTTATTTGATCTGCTCTATAGGTTGTGCTGAATCTGCTGTCCCGTTTTCTCCAGTCATTGTTTCCTCACGACTCATTACAGTTGCATCTTATCTCGCAGCTGTTGTCCACTTTCAGCGCCTGCAGCTTTATTTTCTGACCACATCGTGATGTGACCTTTCAACCTAATCGTACTCTGCCTCATTCGGTTATCTCTAAGCTGCGTGGGTGTGTGCTCCGCTGTGTGTACTCTATGTCTTTGTGTTGTTGTGTGTGTGTGTGTGTGTGTGTGTGTGTGTACTAGAGACCGTCTTATCTAAATGTACTGTATGATGATGAGTGCATGCCTGCGAGGTTGTATATTTGTGCGTGTGAGCGTCTGTATGACCGAACTCTGAATTGTGTTTATCCCTGCTTCAAGGAACATAATAGATTTCATCCCTCCTGCCTGTAAAGATAAATTATCTGTGATGGAGGAATAGGGAGAAGAGCATGAGAAAGAACCGGAGAGAAGAAATAAGTTTTAACTTCAAACATGAATATTTCTACAAGCACACTAATGGAACAATAACTTTATTCATATAGCAAAATATGTACGCTACTTCCACCTTTACTTATCCGCACGGGCGCAAGCGGTTACAGTACATGTTGAAACAAATGTTAATCTGTGTTAAATGTAAATGTTAATTATGTTGTCAGGTACTTCGGTTTATGACCTAATATCTGCAAAACTATGATGGCATTCCCATCAGCCTCAGCTGAACTTTGTGTTTACTGCTAATTAGAAAATGTTAGAATGCTGTTCGGCATTTTGGCCGTCTCCATCTTGCTTTTTGGCAAGATGGAGACGGAACTCCACACGCAACATTCGTCCAAAACCAAGACGGACATTCGTCCAAAGGCCAAAACGCCGATGGACAAAAAACAAAATGGCAACGGCCAAAAACCAAGATGGCGGCACCCAAAAACCAAGATGGCGGCACCCAAAAACCAAGATGGCGACGGCCAAAAACCAAGAAGGCGATGGACAAAAGCCAAGATGGCGACGGACAAAAACCAAGATGGCAACGGCCAAAAGCCAAGATGGCGACGGACAAAAACCAAGATGGCGACGGCCAAAAACCAAGATGGCAACGGCCGAAAGCCAAGATAGCGACGGCCAAAAGCCTAGATGGCGACGGACAAAAACCAAGATGGCAACGGCCGAAAGCCAAGATAGCGACGGCCAAAAGCCTAGATGGCAACGGCCGAAAGCCAAGATAGCGACGGCCAAAAGCCTAGATGGCAACGGCCAAAAGCCTAGATGGCGACGGCCAAAAACCAAGATGGCAACGGCCGAAAGCCAAGATGGCGACGGCCAAAAACCAAGATGGTGGCACCCAAAAACCAAGTTGGCGACGGCCAAAAACCAAGATGGCGATGGCCAATAGCCAAGATGGCGATGGCCAAAAACCAAGATGGCGGCACCCAAAAACCAGGATGGCGACGGACAAAAGCCAAGATGGCGACGGCCAAAAGCCAAGATGGCAACAGTCATATTGGTATGAAAGCAAGGCCCCTATAATCTTTATATTTCCCCCGGTCTCACATAAATATCTCATGTTGCTAAAGCTCTACATATATTATATATTATCTTTATTGACTAAAAGTCGTTTTCCCCGGCTATCTGATCTTTATATTCAATGTCAACACTGTCAGATGCCCGTAGACGTCTAACGCTGTGCATCACTAATGTGGGACAAACTGATTGCGAGAAAAAGAAACTGTATAATGGCAGAATATTAGAGCAGCTGAGATTCATGTTCAGACAACACTGTGATCCCTGCTGACTCCAGATATCCACTGTTTTCCTGCCAAGAGGAAATAAAAATAAAAATAAAAATAGACACGAATCTGTCCCCTGATAGCATGAAGATCTCTCTCTGGTTTCTGCTCCACATCTTCTCCTACAGAGTGAAGCCTGACTACACCGCGAAGACGACACGGGAAATAGTGTGTGTGTGTGTGTGTGTGTGTGTGTTTGTGTGAGTGTTGGCATTTGGTTCAGTAGCTGCATTCCTTCAGAGGAAAGACAGAATACAACTGTCATGTTTGCTTCTGTTTCATCAGCTCCCTGCCTCTCATTCACACACATGTGCCAGCCTCCTCGTAGCCTCGGTGAATCCGCCTCAGCGCTCTGCTGTGGATTAACGGCCCCTATAGGCTCCATATTCTACCATGAAAAATGTCACCGTGTTTCTCTTCCCTGGTTTTACTCTCTCTCTCTCTCTCTCTCTCTCACTGTTTGTTTCTCTACATCTACAGTTGCTGTTATTCTTCCTCTCTATGCCCTCCCTGTCAGCTTCTATTACACAAGAATCTGTCAAATCGCAGGGCAAGGAAGGCAAAGAAGCAGAGAGGTGAAGTGAGCATGATGAAAGAGAGATAGAATGAGAGATACGATGCAGAAATACATAAAAAAAAACATATAAAAGGATTTGGTGTTCAGGCAGCCAATCGGCTCGTCTGTTTATGAACCGATGCTTTCGTCCCTGATCCACCTGACTGACACGACTCCGTTAGATATAATGAGCCCGCAAAGACTGAAACCAAGAGGCTAAATGTTTCATCTCCTCTCAAGGTTCAGTGTCTAACTCGTCACCTTGCAGCAGGGTTACCTGGTTAGAGGCGTTTCCGTGACCTGTTTTCAAAGTCAGTTTTTAAGCGCTTTATGCTTTTAAACAAAAGAGGAATGACATGAAGTTAGAGGAGAGAGAAATAGAGGAATGACACGCAACAAACGGACACTTGTGATTAAATGATCAGCATCTTAAACACTTAGGAGTTGTTTGGCTGAACCTAAATACATATAACCAGTAGGCCATTTAAGGTGGACGCCCTTATAATATAAGTTAGAATCTATGGCCCCGACCACGGCTCTGAAATATCAGTAAGTTGGAATCTATGGCCCCGACCACGGCTCTGAAATATCAGTAAGTTAGAATCTATGGCCCTGACCACGGCTCTGATATATCAATAAGTTAGAATCTATGGCCCCGACCACGGCTCTGAAATATCAGTAAGTTAGAATCTATGGCCCCGACCACGGCTCTGATATATCAATAAGTTAGAATCTATGGCCCCGACCACGGCTCTGAAATATCAGTAAGTTAGAATCTATGGCCCCGACCATGGCTCTGATATATCAATAAGTTAGAATCTATGGCCCCGACCACGGCTCTGAAATATCAGTAAGTTAGAATCTATGGCCCCGACCATGGCTCTGATATATCAGTAAGTTGCACCTTAATGACCATTAAATCACTGAAATGAAGAACATAGACTACGGGGTTGTTGTTTGACTTAGAGGTCGCTGTTCATATCCTGTTTTCAACTGTTGTTTCTTTTAAACATGACTTTGATGGAATGGACGAAGACTAAGAAAGACTTAACGGCTTAACACACACATGCCAGGAGATTGTGAAAGTGGCTTCAGATTAGTAACTGGAAAGTGTGAACGCACTAATTAGATGCAAATGATGATGTTGAGTGCCGTTAATTTTGTTTTGGTTCACTGAGCCACAGTATGGAAACTAATCAATCTCATTAGAGCGTCACTGAAGAGGTCTACAGACACAACAAAGCTACTTGAGCTTCGTCGCTTACAGCCCGGCTGTTTATTCACGCACTTGCTAATTCGCCATTGGACTTCCAATGATGCCACCTGATGTGGTTGCTTTGGTGATCCTTGGAAACATCCCTCCCATAAGACAATTCTGCTGGTTCTGGCATTAGATGATGGATGAGATGATAGATGTGGAGGAGTGGGAGGATAGAACAACACGATTTCAGTGAGGAGGAAGAAAGGAGTGGGTGGAGGTGGAGGTGGAGGAAGAGGGAGACGAAGAGTGCTAAAATGTGGGGTTAATTAAAGAGACAAACGAGGAGAGAGAGGTGGGCAGAACATCATTAGAAGACATAATGAGGGGAAGATACAGAGAGACGGGGGGATAGTAGCAGGTAAAATGTGAAAGACGGGGGGGAATATATGAATAAAACATGTAAGATCAGCTGAGTTAAGAGAATGAAGGATAATGATGAATGGATGAAAAAAAAAAGTAGAAGAGAGAAGACAGCACAGCTGCTGTCTGTCATCTCTTTAAGCCCCGACAATGATGGACCAATTATCCACAGGCACATAATCCCATCCTACAGCTAAGTACCATGACCACACTCACACACACAGAACTACACTGAAGTGCTGTAATGTCCAATGATGTAGAATCTGAATTAGCAACACTCATGTCAAAGTGTAATTAATCATAATATTTGCTACATGCATCAGAAACTCGATGAAAATTGCACTTTTTCTGAATGCACTCAGAAGCCGGTTATTAACAGCCTCTCATTAAACACAGAAGTGAAGACACTGGGGGTCACTGATGGCAGCGGAGTTACACGGAGTTTCATGCTAATGCAAGGCTTTTCCATGTACATCAGAGCTGCAGCCTCATTTTTGCATGTTATAAATAAAGATCACCACCTGGCATACTCCATCTCCTAACGTGAAGCACTTGACGGTGAGTTTTTAAGTTGGCTTTACTAAATCAATTGGTCCCTTACGAGCCTCCAGAACAGCTTCACTGCGCCTCAGTATTGATTATTAAGGTCAGTGGAACTCAACTGGAGGAACTAAAACTATTCTTCTAAAACAAATGTACAGGAATATATTGTATTACTTCCTCTTGCGATTCGTTATAGATAGGGATGCACCGATAACACTTTTTTTCAGACCGAGTACAAGTACTTACATTTGGGTACTCGCCGATACCGAGTACCGATACGAGTACTTCTCTGTGCCTTCTCCTGTCCCAGCGGGGTCGGGCGCACCACCTTAAAGTGGTATCGGTGCCGTTGTATCGGATCCGTTTTGCGAGTATGAGTACATGAGTACAGTATCGACCCGATACCCGATACTGGTATCGGTGCATCCCTAGTTATAGAGAAGTCAAGTGAGTTTCAAAGGACAGAGCTAGTTTCTGTTTAAGATCCGGATGCGTTCCTGTTGCCAGGATTAGTCCTCTTCGAGACATATAGATGGGTTCGGGAAGACAGGACTTGTTTCCATCGAGATCCAGATCAGTTCCAGAAGATATTCTCTCCAACATGCACATGGATGGGACCAGTTTCCATCAAGACCCAGATGTGTTCCAGATGACAGGGTTAGTTCTCATCAAGATCCAGATGATTTCTGGAAGAGAGGACTAGATACGGTTAAGGTGCAGAAGACAGGACTAGTTCCCGTCTTGACCCAGATGAGTTCCTCATGATGTGCTCCATAGAAACAGGATTAGTTCCCATTGCGAACTAGATGACTTCTAGAAGAGTAGTTCTCCTGGAGATTCAGAGGAGTTCTGGAAAAAAAAAAGACATACTTCCCATGGGGATCAAGATGGGTTTCAGAATGGGGAACTACTTTCTGTTGAGATCAAGCTGTAGAACAGATGACAGGACAGGTTTCCATCAAGACCCAGATGAGTTCCCGTGGAGACCCAGGTGAGTTAGAGAAGACAGGATGAATCCCTGTCAAGATCCAAATGAGTTACTGAAAACAGGACCAGTTCTCATTGATATACGATGAGTATGTGAAGACAGGACTAGCTTTTGCCAAGATCTTGTTTCTGTCGAGACCCAGATGACTTAGAGAAGATGGGACTAATCGCTGTCAAGATCTAGATGAGTTCCACAAAACAAGTTCCGGTTGAGATCCACAGAACTAGATCACATTGAGATCCAGATGAGTTCCAGAAGAAAGGACGAGTTCTCTTGAAGATTCAGATGAGTTCCGTCGAGTCGAATGATCACAAGTTTGTTTGTTTTTCTTGGTGTAAGAAGGACCGAGGCACTCTGTTATTCTGCCTGTCTGAGTGGGTTTCAGGCTAATACTCAGGCGGTTCCCTCCAAGGATTAATTATGCTGTAAAGATGTGTTGGAAACAGCACGTTTGTGTGTAAATTGGACCTATTTTTGTTTTTTTACATACATTTACAACAACATTCCTTTTTATTGGAGGCCAACAACTTCTCGAACAAATGCAGTTAGCAGTTATAAAGAGATGAATCCAAAAAGGGATGATTGTACTCCCCCTCACAAAGGCCTAATAAGAGTTCACAAATTAAAAAAGGCCACACAACATTTGCCTCCTCCCCGGGGGGGGGTCTGAGAAGTGCTGTGGTAAGTAAAGACATTTTAAGAGTTGATTAACAAAAGCTCCATTGAAAGTATTTTGACTTTTTAACATTTCAATTTGCAGCAGTAAAAAGAAGTTAATTGGCAAAGGCTGTGAAATGAAGAGACGACTGTCTGAGATACGGCTCCGCAATTTTTCACGAGATTGTCCGTTTCGGATTTTTTAATGAGTTTAATAAGCTGGGAACATGTACAGGCGCCCCCCCCACCAATGAAAAGGCTTTTGTTAGAAAGATATATTCCATACAACTTTGCATTAGTCGCTGCCTAAACCGAATCTCCGTGCTCTCCCATCGGGGAACTCGATTTACATAAATGTACATAAAAGAATGCCACGGAAGCTCAAACACATTCAGTCGACACAAACCTTGTTTTGTGTAATTATTGCTTCTCGTTTATTCACAATCCTGAGGGGCAATTTTCCAAGATTGAGGTGACAGAGGTCCGCACTTCTTTTCAGTGAGGATGAAATCATCGCACACATATAGAGTTCTCTCAAACACACAACACAACGTTGGTAAGAGATCCGGCATAAGCTCTGAAATAAACATGATTTCTCCTCATGAGAGAGAAAGAGAGAGAGAACAAAATGAGGAGGACGAGGGTGAAAAATGGATGCAGAAGGAAAGGAAGAAATTATGCTTTTCAGAAACCAGTGAAGAACTGGTGGAGATCAGAATGGGGAGTGAAGATGGAGTGATGGAAATGAATGGGAAATAAGAGTATGGTGACAGGTAGGGGTGGTCAGAAGGAAAGGAAGATTGACAAGAGTTTAAATGATGAACAGTAAAGTGATTACCAAGTAGGACAGCTGAGAAAAGGAGGATAAGACAGAATAAAGAGCCAACAGGGCAGAAAGGCAAGGGATGTTAAACAGAGCACATTTCAATTATAGAAAGGAAATTGGGTTTATTCAGTTCAAAAAAATGACACGAGGGCCGAGAGAAGGCTGCGTGGGCGGAGAACGGATAGACAGGCTGAGCAATGCATATATATTAACAATATACTGTATGTATGCATTATGTCCTCTCTAGTGGGGATGCACCGGTTATAAAACTCTGGGTGGATACCGATGTTTAAAATAACAATATGGCCTTTTGTTGTTGTTGTTGTTTATTTTGTTTTTGTTATTATTCATTCCTCTTTTTGCGCCAAGAATACAAAGACATCTTCATTATAAAAAAATAAACAAAGAAAAAGCGATTAAAAACATAAGATGTATTTGTTCAGTCTATGCATCTTGCATTTTTTATTTTCATTTTATTTATTCGTCCGAGAGAACGACGCCATCCACGATCGATCAACTAGTAACGGCAGAATGCCACCGGGAAGCAGATGGATAGCTCCACTCGGGCCGTCAAAGTAAAGTCTATGCATTTTGCATTTTAGCATGTTTTATTTTTATTTTCTTATCTGTCTGAGAGAACGACGCCATCCACGATCGATTTACTAGTGAACTAGTAACGGGCAGAACGCCACTGGGGAGCGGATGGATAGCTCCACCCGGGCCGCCCAAGTAAAGTCTATGCATCTTGCATTTTGCATTTTTATTCTTATTTTTTTAAAGTCTAGCTTTTTTATCTGTCCGAGAGAATGATGCCATCCACGATCAATTAATTAATTAATTAATTTTTCATTGAACACAACAACGTTCTTGTCGCTGATCCTTCTCCGAGACAGTGTCTTACTCCCACACGGATGACTTTTTCTTTCACTTTTATTTGTAGAGTCGTATCCAGCCAGCGGCTTCTTCTCCGAATCAGCATCTGGTTACTGTTGTCAGAGACCGTTCGCAAAGCCCAACACAACATTTAGCCGGCGCCAAAATTGCTGCAACACAACAAATAAACATCGGCCACTGCCATCGGCGAATGTCATCTTATTTGTCGAAAGTCAACAAGGAGAATATTGGTCGATAAATCGTTGCATCCTTACTCTCTAGAGATCTCTTTGCTCACACTGATGTGTTGTATAGTCTGTGACCAAAAACTGCCTTCTTCTTTCTTTCTATTTGCATTTTTTTTTAACACATTAACAGGTGCATGCAGCAGAAAATCCATTTCCACACTTGCTTTGGGTGTGAACGGATTAGTGAAATGTACTCAAAGTGAGCATGGTCGTGTGCCTGAGCAGCAACAGCATCACCAACCAGGGAGCTGCTGGAGGTAGGGACGCACCGATACCAGTATCGGGTATCGGGTCCGATACTGTGCTCAAGTACTCGCACTCATACTCGCAAAACGGCACCGATACCATTTTACAGCAGCGTGGCGTTAACCTCTCGTCACCATCTTCTGGGTCCTTACGCTGCGCCCGACCCCGCAGGGCCGGGATCCCACCTCAGCTGGCGCGTGCCGGCCCTCACTCTTATTGCGCCACGGGGTTTTGCTCGCACACTCTGACTCACGTGTGTGTTAGGTTCCTTGGTCTGTGTTTCAAGACGGGTCGGGTGGGTTGCCGACATCTCCACAGACCCCTGGCGCCTTTTACGTGGGCCGCGGCACAACGCAGTTGGGGCGCACTGAGGACAGTCCGCACCGGTCGACAGTCGCACCGGGAGCAGGGAGCCCCGTCACGGTGCGGCAAGGTCCGGGCGGGGAGCGCTGTAAAGAAAAGTCAAAAAAGTGGTATCGGTGCATCCCTAGCTGGAGGAGTCGGATCTTTAAAGTGATGAGACCACAATACAAAATTTGCTCATTAAAAAATATTTTGCTGTGTGGGAGAAGCCAGGGCTGCGGGTCGATAACATCGGACTGTGGATAATTGGCTTCATATGTCGGTAAAATATACATATACTTGAGGAAAATCAATATTCACTGTATTGCACATTTTCTAAATAAATCCATTAATACGAAGGCAGCCAGTCATGCATATAGCTGACGTCCTGCTTTGTAACAAGACTCAGCAGCTCATAAATAGACATCCAGAAGCCTTTAACATGCGAGAGAAGCTTCCTGTGTCCAGTAACGCGTTACTGATCAGACGTTCACACCTGCTGTCATTAACAATCATAAATGTCTGGTTTTGTTTGGGGACCGAAATGAATCAAAGGAAGAAATAAAGATCTCATATTCAGAACGCTGCACATCCATTTCCGAGAAAAAAATATCATTACCTGAACTGCATTACTGAATACTAAAACACTGAGGATACGGTGTGTGTGGAGGTGTCAACTTATTAACTTTGTTTCCTTTATGGCCTCATCTTTTCTCTACTTAGAAACAGACATTCCTCCTGGCTTCCCAATGTCACAATGTTTTTTGAATAAATCCGGAAGATTCAGTGTGTAAAGCTGTTATAATCTCATCAAAGAAGGACTTTGTTATCCTGAGACCTTCTGCTGTCATGGTTGTTCACTTTCAAGACAACAAGTACTGGAGATGTTTTCATGGGAGAAACAAGCTGTTATAGTACAGGAATCCAATTTAAATTTTCAATTGTTGAGCAACGTGTTTAACGTGTCAGACAGCTGCAACCAAAATCTGAAGTAGTTATATAATGCTGTGCTTTATCCAATGGATCTCAAATGACAGCAGGGATAGATGTGGGAACATCAATAAGATTAGCTCTTGTGAAATGTACACGTTTTGTTTTCAGTCTAGAGCTTACAACAAAGAAACAACAAGACAATAAAAGCAGATCGTAATCTGGAGAAAGTCTGGCTTGCAGAACAGCCAGTGGTAAACAAGATGGTATTGTCAGCATAAAAGCGGATTGCAGTGTTAAGTTGGAAACACAAGATAATAAAAATATGGTTCCTTTGGGATACTTTTATCAACAGATCAGTAGAATATCTAAAAAAATACTAAAAAGATTTGTGTGAGCAACAGAACAAGGACGTTCAAGAACGTTTTAAACATAGACTGTATGTAAGAAGTGGACGTAGTCACGGGGACGTCACCCACTGGTTTGTGGACTACGGTTTTGAAGCCTCGCGTTCGGCATTTCGGCTGTCTTCATCTTGGTTTTTGGCCGTCGTCTTCTTGGTTTTTGGCCGTCACCATCTTGGCTTTTGGCCATCGCCATCTTGGTTTTTGGCCGTCGTCATCTTGTATTTTGGTCGACACCATTTTGGTTTTTGACACAAGAGGGTGGAGCTAAGTACAACCGAACGCTGAATAAGACGTTTTTAGGCGACCAAAAATTAAGTGAAAATACACTGTGAAAGGGTTAAAGTTCTACAACGAAAACACGGACAACTCCCAGACCGGACAACGCCGTGGCAGCGACCTGTCAATCACAAGGTAGCCCCGCCCTAAAGCATCCCCTGCTTTATGGTCTATCTGACTCTAAATGGGACCATAATTTACTAAATGAACATCATGCTGTATTGAAGAAGACTTGAAACTAGCGATTGAGACCATAAACTCATGTTTACAATGTTTACTGAGGTAATAAATCAAGAGAGAAGGAGGCTCATTTTCTCAAAGACTTCTATAGAACCAGAGGAGTCGCCCCCTGCTGGCTGGTAGAAAGAATGCAGGTTTTAGGCTCCTCAGCATCGGCTTCACTTCTCAGAACCAGAGGCTGTTGTCGTATTTCTTCTTGAATCCTTCTTTTTGTAAAGATTTTTGTTTTGTCATCGATGTAAGTGCAGTACAAAGAATAGTGAAAATGCCCTCACTAGCAATAGTGACAAACTTAACTTGTAATCTTAAGCAGCTACGTCCCCACCAAAAACAAATCAGTTCTTGCTTGTCTCAGAGCCAAACATTCAACTGAAACAGCTTCAGCTGTATAGATGTCTTTACAACTGTAAGGACTGAGATGGCTTCTGGTTTAAATTGGGCTAAATTGGATAGAAAACATTCAACTAAAAAAATACTTTCAGTGATGCTTCACATTGAAATACAGTCATTAAAAGGCTGTCAAAACAACAGCTATATGTAGCCTAGATTAATAAACGTAGCCGGTTTTAACCTTTTGATCTGCAAATCGAAAAAAACAATCAGTGCTTACTTGGAAAGTCGATAGTTTGCAGCTTCAGGATGATTCATCCAGGTGGAGGTGCTGTCTCAGCATCAATGTGTTCACATTAGGAAACAAAGTCGTCCCCGCTGGCTGCAAACTCGTGACTCAGTCTGAGTCATGATGTTGAACTTCAGATTCACTGGAAGCCTCACACATGATCCGCACCCGTCGGTCAGCTCTGGTCTGAAGGGAAAATCATCTGAAAAAGTGCAGAAAAGACAAATTGATTATATGTTGTTGTGAGTGGCAGTACTGTTACTTTGATGGATTTTTTTAGTTTAAGTTTACTTTTTAGTTTACATTTTAGTTGAAATGAATCACATACAAGCAGCCTTTACCTCAACTGAGATTATTGGAAGGAAAGTAGAAGCAGATTTCTCCACACGGATAAAAAGATAAGATAAGTGGGTGGATATTAAAGCAGTTAATTTGATAAATTCATATTTGAATGGAGACTAATGACTATGATGACATGGCACAGAGAGGGCACTGAAATGCCATCTGACGCCTGTGCAGACCTGCAGACGTGTGATTAAAAACATTACTGGAGCTATTATTTAGATGTTTTAATGGAATTAATCTCCGTCATGGCAGTTTTAATTCAGTCAAAGCTCACGCTCTAATAAGGTCACGTTGCTCGTTATTCACCACAAAGCAGACAAAAAAATGTGTATCTGTTCTCATTCACTGTTCATACAAAGGAGGCCGGTGTTTGTGTCCCGTATGAAACCAGAATTCCACGTTGATTTATTTGTCACATAACTTCCGTACTTAAGTAACGCCACTTTTATAGTTATTTTAACCCAAACGTTGACTTATTTGTTGCGTAACTTCCATACTTAAGTAACGCCACTTTTATAGTTATTTTAATCCAACCGTTGACTAATTTGTAGCGTTACTTCCGTACTTAAGTCCCAAACGTTGACTGATTTGTTGTGTAACTTCCGTACTTAAGTCCTAAACGTTGACTTATTTGTCATGTAACATCCGTACTTAAGTAACGCCACTTTCATAGTTAATTCAACCCAAACGTTGACTAATTTGTTACATAACTTCCGTACTTAAGTCCTAAACTTTTATTTATTTGTTACGTAACTTCCATACTTAAGTAACGCCACTTTTATAGTTATTTTAACCCAACCGTTGAATAATTTGTTGCATAACTTCCGTACTTAAGTCCGAAACATTGACTAATTTGTTGCGTAACTTCTGTACTTAAGTCCCAAACGTTGACTTATTTGTTGCGTAACTTCCGTATTTAAGTCCCAAACGTTGCCTAATTTGTTGCATAACTTCCGTACTTAAGTCCCAAACGTTGACTAATTTCTTACACAACATCCGTAATTAAGTAACGCCACTTCCGCAGTTATTTCAACCTAAACGCTGACTTATTTGTTGCCTAACGTCTGTACTTAAGTAACGCCACCTCTGTAGTTATTTTAACCCAAATGTTGACTTATTTGTCACGTAACTTCCGTACTTAACTAACACCACTTCCATAAGTCTTTTAACCCAAACCACAACCTTTCCCTAACCTAAGCAAGTACTTTTGTTGCCTAAACTGAAAGGGCCAGCACTAAGAGATCCACAGTTTGTAATAAATCTCAAATATAGGCTTCGGTCCTGTCTGATGAACCAAACTATTTGTACTGATCATATCTGACTATAATTGCCCCCCCCCCATACATACATATATATTATTTATTTGATGTTTCTGCTTGATTTATGTTTCTTACTTTACATTTGCTGTTGGATTTTATGTTTGTTTACTTGAGTTGATTATATGACTTATTGAGGTGAGATTCCTTCTATAAGCCCCTTGATGCTTTTAATCTCACCTGCACAACTTCGTCTCTTTTGTTGTTGTGTTTCTGCTGCTTTGTTTTATTGTGCGTACAAATGAATTAAAAAAAAAAAACTCAAACAAAGGGCATAAAAGGAGGTAGAAAGCAAAAAGTCAAACAATAACACAAACAAAACCAAGTATTGCAAAGCAAGATTTTAAATAGAAACAAGACAAGAGACGCTAAAAGTGCTGCATGCACATAATTCACAACTGAAAAATTATTTTCAGAAATCAGTAAGAATCAAAGAAGATCCTTTGCTCACCCTCTTTCAAACAAATAAATTAGATAAAAAAAAACAAAACAGTGATAACAAGCAGCAAAGCTTATGTTAAATCCTGCTGATACATCCTGTTCTGTTGTTTTTGCATATTTATTGTTCTGGCTATAAGTGCTTCAAAACAAAGCCATGTCATCTGCTGCTAAAAGATCACACTTGAAGCTAGTTGTGCGACCGAACCATCACTTGGAAGCCTGGAAGCAACCATTTCAGTCCTCTTTGAAATCTTTAAGGGAGACACAATCACGAAATAAACTGATATAATGTGAGGCTTGAAGAGTATCCGTCCATAAAGGTTCAAACTGGCTTTATGTTGCAGATATGGAAGATCCTGGTAAAGGATTACTGCATCTCTTGGTCTTTGATTCTGTTCTTTCTGCATTAGGGGAGGGGGAGGAGTGGAAAGAAGAGAAAGAGATGAAAAGAAATGAGAGGGGACCAGAAGGAGCAGAGCCGGAGACCAGAGTGATAATTGTGATTTCTCGTCATTGCATAACAGGATTATTGGTGGCGAAACATGGGAGGTAACGATATGAGGAGCAAAGATCAGATCCTCTTTGATGCTGAGCGACTGTCTCAAGTACATATACTCCATTTCATCAGCTAAAGGAGCATTCCCACATCCACAGCAGCCTCCCTCCATGTCTCAGTCTGTCAGGAGATGAAAGAGCCGCGCCACCTGCAGCGAAGCCTCACACCGTCTTTGTGTCTCTTCACAAAGCTGCTTCCCGTCACAGAAATGTTCTGGTGTGTCTCCAAGATGGAGACAGCCAACAACCATGATGGTAACGGGCAAAAAACAAGATGGTGACGGGCAAAAAACAAGATGGCGACGACCAACAACCAAGATGGTAACGTACAAAAACCAAGGCAGTAACGTACAAAAACCAAGATGGTAACGGATAAAAACCAAGATGGTAACGGATAAAAACCAAGATGGTAACGGATAAAAACCAAGATGGTAACGGCCAACAACCAAGAAGGCGACGACCAACAACCAAGATGGTAACAGACAAAAACCAAGATATCTACTGCCAAAAACCAAGATGGTAACGGACCAAAACCAAGAAGGCGAAGGCCAACATCCAAGATGGTAACAGACAAAAACCAAGATGTCTACTGTCAAAAACCAAGATGGCGATGACCAAAAACCAAGATGGCGACGGCTTCAAAACCGTAGTCCACAAATGGGGGACGTCATGGTCATACAGTCTGTCTAATAATCAGCATCAAGACTATGTTAATCTGTAGTCATCTCCACCAATCAGAATCAAGACTATGTTAATCTGTAGCCATCTCCACCAATCAGAATCAAGACTATGTTAATCTGTAGCCATCTCCACCAATCAGAATCAAGACTATGTTAATCTGTAGCCATCTCCACCAATCAGAATCAAGACTATGTTAATCTGTAGCCATCTCCACCAATCAGAATCAAGACTGTTAGTTTAAAGTCTTCTGCACACTATAAAGGGAAAACACACAGAAACAACTCAAATAGAAGCCAAATACAATCAAAATGTTAATTTTACTTGCAACATGCTGCTGTGTCGGCTTTGATTTATTTTTTCTCTGAAATATAAACAGACTGGAAAATTAAATCAGAAATATATATTTCATTTTGAAGCTTTGGCATGAAGAGAGACCAATGTGCTCACTCACACTCACACACATAGAGACATAAAGTATACCTGGCAGCTGATTTCTCGAGGGGCAGGATTAAGAGTAGTTAGCATTCATGAGGGTTAAGGCATTCTTCACTGTCTTAATGTCACGCCTCCCACTGCGTGTGTGGATGTGTGTGTGTGTGTGTGTGTGTGTGTGTGTGTGTGTGTGTGTGTATGTGTTCATTTTAAAAGGTGTGTGACCTTATAAATTGAAGTAGGACTGACTTTTCCCTTTAGGGCCGACGGAGAGCTGTGAATGAAATACAGCCACACACTATATACTATATATATTAATGCATACATACATATGCACACTGTGTGTACACACACACACACACAAACACCCCTTTCCTCGTGGCAAAAGCAATTTCCACCTCTCTCCCACTCAACCATATGCACACACACTTAAGCCTCTAAGCTCCCGGCAAAATGAGAAATGAGTGCAAACATGGTGCCGATGTTTTTTAAAGCTGGAAAAGTGCAGCAACAAAGATGATGAATGGTGTTAAACAGTAGATACACACATAAAGATGATTTATGAGAAGAATAATTATAAAAATGTGAGACTATCAGATGAGTTCGTTTGCATGTTTTAACCTATTAAAGGATGATTCTGATTTATTACAACTCTGGTCTTTCTATCAGTAATATTAACGGTGTGGACGGTCTGTGAAGATCCAGATCTATAGCCCTTCAGGCGCTCTTCAATCACGACCGTAGACTATATAAAAGAAGTGGAGCTGGCCTCCGGGGTCGGAGAAGTGAAGCCAATGATGCTGAAGTAAATATTGTAAACATGAGTTTATGGTCTCAATCGCTAGTTTCAAGTCTTCTTCAATACAGCATGATGTTCATTTAGTCAATTATGATCCCATTTAGAGTCAGATAGACCATAAAGCAGGGGATGCTTAAGATGGAGACGGCAAAATAGCAATCCTTCTTATATACTGTCTATGCTCTCAATTCGTCAAATACTGAAGCTCGGTCTGTGGTCCTACGCTTTGGGTCTTTCACGTAGACTAGTTTCTGAATTGTTACAGAAATAAAATTGACTGTAAACTTGTGTTATAATAAAAACCAAGTTTCCACCATGTACCAATCAAACTGGTTTAGTAGTCAAATTATAATCCCGAGGTATCCCTGGATTGAGTGAACACCACAGATTAGATTGTTTATTCAAACATAGGCACATTTTATAATCTAAATATTAAAAGTCTTGTTATTGTTATAGTTAGTGAGACCTTTTTGGGTGAAAAAACAAAACAGAAATGTTGTTTTTGTGACTGATAATTATCACAATTATGACATTAATCTTTTCCTTTCTTCAAACTGCCTGCAGAGAGCTTCACAATACAACCTTTATGCTCCTTATCTTCTGCTTTCCCAGCAAATTAGCATTTGAAAAGGTCAGTTCTGTTTACTTTGATTTCCTTAAATTAATCATCGGCTATCTGCATAATAGACGGCGTGAAGTGTGATAAGTTATTGGACAGAATTCACCATCCATCCTGATCTGTCTCTATTTTTCCCCTTACCAATCATTATGTAATGTAGGACATCGCTCTTCTATTCTAGCTCAGTAAAATGAGATTTGCAGTCTGCATGCTTCAATAAAAGAGAGAAAAAGAAATCAATCAAGTGTGGCCGTGCGGGTTGATTAGAAAAGATAGAAGTCACAGCTCACTGGTGTGTGTCTTTCTGACGGGTTAAGAGTCAGCTGGTTGGACCAGCCCCGTGTAAATCGAGACACTGGGTTGTCTCACTAATGATAGCATGTGTGTGTGTGTATGTGTGTGTGTGTGTGTGCGTGTGTGTGTGTGTGCGTGTGTGTGTGTGTGTGTGTGTGTGTGTGTGTGTGTGTGTGTGTGTGTGTGTGTGTGTGTG
>CAKALU010067865.1:0-15507 GCA_916700995.1 Hozukius guyotensis | reverse complement strand
AGCTGGACAGAGGGTGAACAGACAAACAAACACACAAACCAAATGGAGGGTTTTTGTCAGCTTTTGGAGAGTAAACAGTGTGTGTGTTGTATTAATGATGTCAGAGGTTGGAACACAGCAGGTAACTAACAATTCAAAGTTTTCACACTGCAGAAAGTTTTTATAAACACGCTCCCCAACCATAGACTGTATAGAAGAAGTGGAAAAAGTCACCGGGACGTCACCCATTGGTTTATAGACTAGGGTTTGGAGCCTTGAGTTCGGCATTTCGGCAGTCGCCAACTTGGTTTTTGTCAGTCGCCATCTTGGTTTTTAGCAGTCGCCATCTTGGTTTTTGACAATTGCCATCTTGGTTTTTGGCAGTTGCCATCTTTGTTTTTGGCAGTCGCCATTTTGGTTTTTGGCAGTCGCCATCTTTGTTTTTGGACATTGCCATTTTGGTTTTTGGCCGTCGCCATATTGGTTTTTGTCAGACGCCATCTTGGTTTTCAGCAGTCGCCATCTTGGTTTTTGACAATTGCCATCTTGGTTTTTGGCAGTTGCCATCTTTGTTTTTGGCAGTCGCCATTTTGGTTTTTGGCAGTCGCCATCTTTGTTTTTGGCAATCGCCATCTTGGTTTTTGGCAGTTGCCATCCTAGTTTTTGGCAGTCGCCATCTTTGTTTTTAGCAGTCGCCATCTTGGTTTTTAGCAGTCGCCATCTTTGTTTTTGTCAGTCACCATCTTGGTTTTTGACAGTTGCCATCTTGGTTTTTGGCAGTTGCCATCTTTGTTTTTGGCAGTCGCCATTTTTGTTTTTGGCAGTCACCATCTTTGTTTTTGGCAGTCGCCATCTTGGTTTTTGACAGTTGCCATCTTTGTTTTTGGCAGTCACCATTTTGGTTTTTGACAGTTGCCATCTCGGTTTTTGGCAGTTGCCATCTTTGTTTTTGGCAATCGCCATTTTGGTTATTGGCAATCAGAAGTGACACGAGAGGTTGGAGCTAAGTACAACCGAACGCGGAATAAGATATTTTTAGTCATTTTTGGATCTTTTGAACACAACTTGCTTGTATATTTACAAAGCTTATATTTGTACGACTTTATTGTTAAAATACTTCGTAATAAGAAGTAGTTTTGACAACATACAGATGCTTTACTCATTCTGAAAGCTGAAGATGTCGTGTTTTCAAAACAGTATAATATACATATATTTTATAAACAGATCATCTTCTATCGCAACCTTTTGCAACCACGCCACAGCGGTCGACCGTGGACAAATCCAACTAGAGGGAACATTCTTCCCTTTTTGTCAAAAGACACTTGAGGGACAAGAACAAAAACACAAGTAGCCCGAGCCGACCAATCACAGTTCTTGCTGTCTTTACGTGGCATCTCCGTAGCCCCAACGTGTCCATACCGCCTCATTAATGCACTACAATAAAAACGATCTTTGTGATATGTTGACTTTTAAAATCAAACTGTGGAAGAAGAACATCTATTTATGGAAAATCATGTTCTGTTCAATCTTAATTTTGAGAGAACAAAGCAACAATCTACCTGATCACTGAAGACAATTAACAGGAAAAAGAAAATGCCATTTTCTGCTGCTTCACTTTTACAGCCTGAAGCTCAACAAACATGAATGTGTATTATGATTACCACTATTATTATGATTCAAAACAAGAGCAAACCTCAGTGGTACAAAGGGGCTTTTTATTTGCCAACAGGCGAAAAGCAAAAAGTTATTTCACGACTCAATAAAAATGAGAAACAAAAGGACCAAATTGTCCATAAAAACCTGATTAAAATGCATAGAAATGCTGTAAAAGTTAATTTCTAGAACGACTCTTAACGGGCCGCCGGGGTGACTCAGCGTTTTGTCACATGTCCACAACAACAACAATAAACCTCTCTTGGGAAGCTTTTACTTTGGTACATCAGTGTATAGCCAAAATAAAAGTCCAGCTCACTTCCTGCTGATTAAAATGAAGAGGAGGAGCAGACGATTGGATTCTGTAGTAATATTAATAATAATAATAATAAACATCGTTCGGCATCGTAACGGCTCAGCAGAGAGAAAACAGATCAGATCAATCTGAAACTTTTCGTTTGTCTTTCTGTCTTAACGAGAAATAAAGAGAGAAGGACACATAAAGAGAGATATTGGAGAAAATGCTGAGCTTCTGAGAGAGGGGAAAAAGAAAAAGTAAAAAGAGACGAGGAGTTTAATCTCTCTATAAACAGTTTCCTGTTGCTGCCCAGACGCCAAAGCCAGATTAAGTTGACAAAAGTGTTGATGCATTCATCTACATGGGTTTCACTTCTCACCAGGCCTGAGCTCACAGCGGTGTTCAGCTGTGTTTCTCCTCTCTGCAGACACTACGAGGACCAAAAGAAACCTATTCCCCCTGCATGCATGTGTTTGAAAAACAGATGACAGCGAAGGTAACGTAACCCAGCGCGTTCTCTATCCATTAAATAAATATAACTTATATAAACATTAATATAAACAATCATATATGCATGTAAATAAATAGTTTTATAGTGTATTTATTGTCTGTTTAAATGACCCCAGATCTCACAGCCCGATTCCTCCTGAAGGAGACGGAGTTGAAAGATAAAGTAAACAGAAACGAGAAGAAGCAGAAATGAAACAGAATGAACATTAAAACAGGATGAGAGAGATGGAAGAGACACCTGGAATAAAATATGTTCGGCCCCGACCACGGCTCTGAAATATCAGTAAGTTAGAATCTATGGCCCCGACCATGACTCTGAAATATCAGTAAGTTAGAATCTACGGCCCCGACCACGGCTCTGAAATATCAGTAAGTTAGAATCTATGGCCCCGACCATGGCTCTGAAATATCAATATGTTAGAATATGGCCCCGGCCATGACTCAGAAATATCAGTTATAATCTATGGCCCAACCACGACTCTGAAATATCAGTAAGTTAGAATCTATGGCCCCGACCACGGCTCTGAAATATCAGTAAGTTATAGAATCTATGGCCCCGACCACGGCTCTGAAATATCAGTAAGTTATAGAATCTATGGCCCCGACCACGACTCTATAATATCAGTAAGTTAGAATCTATGGCCCGACCACGGCTCTGTAGTCTAACTGTGCTGTGTATGGATGAATCCGTGGCGCTGTCCGTGGTGCTGAAGTAGCAGACGGAGTCGTGCTCTTCTGTCAGTTTCGTCAGTTCCATTCCACCACTGTTAATAAATATATAACCTCTTTAATCGTTTATATCAGAACCTTTCTAGGCGTTTCTTCCACAGAGGAGGTGAACAGCTGGAGGTGACGGAGCAGGTGAACAGCTGGAGGTGACGGAGCAGGTGAACAGCTGGAGGTGACGGAGCAGGTGAACAGCTGGAGGTGACGGAGGACATCAACAAACAGAAACAGCAACGTGTGTCAGTAAACAGCGAGCAGCAGGGAGGACGTCACACTGATGCTAACAGCAGCGAGAGGTTAACACAGTGCAGTCGGTAACAAGCAGCGACAGATGTCACACAACCAGACCATAATGTGCAGAACGGAGGAGACGCGTGAGCTCAGAGGTGAGGAGACACTATTCAGCCTCATACGGCCTCGCTGTGGGACGCCAGCGGGACGGTAGAACGCTAAAGGTCGGTGTGTTTACCACCTGCTGTGAGGAGAAAGCATGTCTATAGGACAGGAAGTGGGCCAATAGAGACGTATAATAATAATAATAATGACAATATAAGAGACGAGTGGATGATGTTGAGTCACGATGCAGCACAACAAACAGAAGAAGAACCAACAGAGCAGCAATATAAACACCAGTTATGATTTCACATTTTGGAAACATCGTTCTCTCAGATTTATCTTTTCTTTCCATCCCGTCCCATCTGTCAGTAGACAGTGTGTGTGTGTGTGTGTGTGTGTGTGTGTGTGTGTGTGTGTGTGTGTGTGTGTGTGTGTGTGTGTGTGTGTGTGTGTGTGTGTGTGTGTGTGTGTGTGTGTGTGTGTGTCAGCCGCATTAACATTCATGTATTCGGACCATTTGGAGGAATCATTTATTCAGACAGAAACTTTATCTGAGCCTGTAGGAGGTGAGAAATGGCTCCGACACACTCTCACTTCTGTTGGTACTCATGTATACTAGTGAGGACCCTGCTGGTAGAATGAATCCTGCAGCTTCTAACAGAAACTGAACTCAAAATAAAACCTCCAAAACAAAGTCACAATACTGAGGACAAGACAAATGTCTCGGCTCTCCAGATATGTCCTCTCTTTGCAAAAATGTCCTCACTTTTTAAAAAATGTCCTCTTTTCACAAAATGTCCTCACTTTCTAAAAATGTCTTTGCTTTCTATAAATGTCCCTATTTTCTAAAATTATTCTCACTGTCTAAAAATGTCTCCACTTTCTAAAAATGTCTTTGCTTTCTAAAACTGTCCTCACGTTCTAAAAATGTCTTTACTTTACAAAAATGTCCCCATTTTCTAAAAATGTCTCCGCTTTCTAAAAATGTCTCCACTTTCTATAAATGTCTTTACTTTACAAAAATGTCCTCACTTTCTAAGATTATTCTCACTGTCTAAAAATGTCCTCAATTTCTAAAAATGTCTTTGCTTTCTATAAATGTCCTTATTTTTCTAAAAAATGTCCCCACTTTCTAAAAATGTCCCTATTTTCTATAAATGTCTTTGCTTTGTGAAAATGTCCTCACTTTCTAAAAATGTCCTCACTTTTTACTATTGTTTCCGCTTTCTAAAAATGTCCTCACTTTCTAAAAATGTCCTCACTTTCTAAAAATGTCTCCGCTTCCTAAAAATGTCCCCACTTTTTACAAATGTTTCCGCTTTCTAAAAATGTCCTCACTTTCTAAAAATGTCCTCACTTTTTACAAATGTTTCCGCTTTCTAAAAATGTCCTCACTTTCTAAAAATGTCTCCGCTTCCTAAAAATGTCCTCACTTTCTAAAAATGTCTTCAATTTCTAAAAATGTCCTTACTTTCTAAAAATGTCCCTATTTTCTAAAAGTGTCTTTGCTTTCTAAATCTGTCCTCATTTTCTAAAACTATATTGACTGTCTAAAAATGTCTTTACTTTACAAAAATGTCCTCACTTTCTAAAAATGTCCTCACTTTCTAAAAATGTCTCCGCTTTCTAAAAATGTCCTCACTTTCTAAAAATGTTTTTGCTTTCTAAAAATGTCTCCGCTTTCTAAAAATGTCCTCACTTTCTAAAAATGTCTCCGCTTTCTAAAAATGTCCTCACTTTCTACAATTGTTTCCGCTTTCTGAAAATGTCCCTATTTTCTAAAACTGTCCTCATTTTATAAAACTGTCCTCATTTTATAAAATTATACTGACTGTCTAAAAATGTCTTTACGTTACAAAAATGTCCTCACTTTCTATAAATGTCTTTACTTTACAAAAATGTCCTCACTTTCTAAAAATGTCCCTATTTTCTAAAACTGTCCTCATTTTCTAAGATTATTCTCACTGTCTAAAAATGTCCTCAATTTCTAAAAATGTCTTTGCTTTCTAAAAATGTCCTCATGTTCTAAAAATGTCCCTATTTTCTTGAAATCGATTTGCTTTCTAAAAATGTCCTCACTTTCTAAAAATGTCTTTACTTTAAAAGAATGTCCCCATTTTCTAAAAATGTCTCCGCTTTCTAAAAATGTCCTTACTTTCTAAATCTGTCCTCATTTTCTAAAATTATACTGACTGTCTATAAATGTCTTTACTTTACAAAAATGTCCTCACTTTCTAAGATTATTCTCACTGTCTTAAAATGTCCTCACTTTCTAAGATTATTCTCACTGTCTTAAAATGTCCTCAATTTCTAAAAATGTCTTTGGGTTCTATAAATGTCCTTGTTTTTCTAAAAATGTCCCTATTTTCTAAAATGATTCTCACTGTGTAAACATTTCCCCACTTTCAAAACAACCCTAAAATATACAGATATAATAGTAATATTAATGCAGGAACATCAGATATAATAGTAAAATACTGACGGGGGACATTTTACTGCCACATCAATACTTTTACTTTATTGATTTATAACTTTATAAGGAACAGGAAGTGGAGCAGCTGCTGTTTATTCTCCAACCGGTTGGTGCTTTAAAAGACTTCCAATGAATCGCTGCTTCTCAACTCAAATAAATAAATAAATTTGATCAATATTCAGTGTAATTATAATTCCTGATATTCAATCGTTAATGGAAATAGAAATTAATCATCACATTTCTTTAATACATTTTACAAGAATTCCTACTTTCAGATTGTGAATTATTTAATTTTATTGATATTAAAGAAAAACGAATTAACTTTGAACGAGTGGATCAAAGCTTGAATGTAAAAATTAATATAAAGCGAGGATATTCAGAGTCCGTCCACGCAGCGCTCAATATGTGATGGAGCTGAGCCGATGCAGTGGTGAGGATAATCATATTATATACTCTGTGTGTGTGTGTGTGTGTGTGTGTGTGTGTGTGTGTGTGTGTGTGTGTGTGTGTGTGAGAGAGAGAGATTGGTAGATGAAAAGATGACCTCCAGTGTGCGGAAGGTTAGACTGGGATTATAATCAGACTTGACTTAATAGGTTTTTAGTTTTATCTTCACACACACACACACACACAAACATATTACTACTATACTACTCTCTTGCTGCTAGTCTTCCCCCGGTGGCCGACTGCAGTACTGCAACACAAAGTCCTCCGTAGACCAATAAACCGTAGAACGATAAACCGTAGACCGATACACCGTAGACCGATAAACCGTAGACCGATAAACTGATAAACCGATAAACCGTAGACCAATAAACCGATAAACCGTAGACCGATAAACCATAGACCAATAAACCGCAGACCGATAAACCGTAGACCGCTAAACCGTAGACCAATAAACCATAGACCAATAAACCATAGACCAATAAACCGATAAACCGTAGACCGATAAACCGATAAACCGTAGACCAATAAACAGATAAACCGTAGACCGATAAACCGATAAATCGTAGACCGATAAACCGTAGACCAATAAACCGTAGACCAATGACCTATAAACCGTAGACCGATAAACCGATAAACCGTAGACCGATAAACTGTAAACCGATAAACCGTAGACCGATAAACCGTAGACCAATAAACCGATAAACCGTAGACCGATAAACCGTAGACCTCCCCATAAACCAACTTTATAAAAGACATGTCTGCCAAACGTCCCACTAACACACCATCCTGCTGACACTAACGCTTTGTCCACACAGGTAAAGGCAGCAGCGCGTGGCGGCTGACGTTACCTGTTGTTTTTTATCTTGCCGTCAGGTTCGAGCAGCCACACGACTCGGCTGCGTCTCTTCTAGAGATTCGAGGTCTCGCCGATTTTTGATGCGAGCCGCGCGGTTCACAGCAACAACAGAAAGTGAAAGTGATCTATTGACTGTATATTGACTTCATATCAGCTACATTACTACAGTTTACATGTCTATATCTGTAGAATATGTCACGGACATGAAAAAAAGTAAAGATTTATTTTAACACTTCCTGCTTTCATTTCAAAATAAAAGCCCTCAAGCGTTTTTTTCTGTGGACAGAATTCCATCATTTGTTAACACAAGGCTTTTATTCTGAAATATATGAAGTGACTTGCACGGCTCCATGAATGAATATAGTACGGGGTTTTAATTGTGGATTATTGCTATTATTTACAAATTACCACACGTTTCTCTGTCTAAAATAAATATAAATGATATTTATAATGAAATGAAATGGACATTAAAAGGCAAACTCTATGTAGAAAGAAAGAGCTGAGAGCAGCTGCCACGCGCTACTGACGTTCCCAGTGTGACGAGGCTTAATACTCACTAGAACACCACATGTGGATTAATCTGCCGCTGAAAATAGTCCCCAACAAAGTCCCTATTTCCTCCTGTTTGTTTGATAGAAACTACAGTGAGCAGCAGTTTGTTTCCCCGTCAGAGAGGGCTGTCTGGCGGCGAGGTAAAGCGGTGAAAATATTCTAAATATAGTGTATTTTAGGTGTCTAAAATACATCCACAGCAGTACGTTGCTTTGCTCTTGTGCTGGTACGGATTCACCAAAGATAACACAAACAAACTAACCGATCGATGCAGCGGTAGATCAGCTACTCCCGTGTTCTGAGAGGTAAAATTACTGTTTTTCTCAATGGAGTCTGGTGGCTGAAGAGAGCATAGATAACAGCTTCAGATCCCCGTTGGAAAGGGCTGTCTGACGGCGAGGTAAAGCGTTGAAAATATTCTTAATAACATAAACTTAAAGTGATATTGATTGTTTTTCGGTGTCTAAAATCCGTCCACAGCAGCAGCTCATACACCCCCACTTCAAAACATCCCAACTGTCCCTTTAAGAAGAAGAGAAATACACCACAGTCATTGATTGAAACTCTTAAAAAATGCATCTGTAGCAGGAACTATATGATCTACTGGCTGTGCTTCTCATCTTCCTCCACCATCTCCCCCTAACTCTGTCGCTCCATCCCTCTTTCATCTCCTCCTCTCTGAAGCAGGTCACATGTAATTACAACTCTAATTTGAATTTCTGACTCTGTCTCTCTCTCTGACACTGAAACCAAGGCCACATGATTAATGGACTCTCCGCCTCTTTAAATCTGGAGATTAATGAGCTCAAGTATTGAATATCCCATAGATCAGCCAGCTTCTAAACACCACGACGGGGTGGAGAGAGAGAGAGGGATGATCTTCATGTAGCTATTGATGGAGGTGGCAGATCAGCCAATTAGGACGGAGGGAGGCGGGATAATGAGGATGAGTAATTAAGATGTAGCAGACGAAGAAAACACATCTGTGGTTTTATCTTAAACTCAAAAGCTCGGGAGGATCATTTTAACTAGAATTCGAAAGGGAAGAAGTGGCAAATATATAATTATTATTATAATATTCATGGTAATCAGGCCACAATTAAATGTTTAAAAAGAAAGAGGAAACTGAGAAAGAAGGAGAGTTCAAATCCTGAAATTAAAAACTGAAAAATGGTTTTCATTATTCTCCATTTCACATTTAACTTTTGGCTTTTTAAGATGCTTGTAAATTAACATTAAAGCCTTTCAAATTTCCATTTCACAATATCAACTTGTCATTTCAATATTCATTTTCCTTTTTAAGATTTATTTATTTATTTTTTTTATACTTTATTTTTTCACCTTTTTTTTGTTTTTGTTGTTTTCGTATATGCAATTTACAGTTTTATAATTACAATAGTTTATAAACCAGTTTTTAAGTAGTTGAACTTAGAAACAAACACAATAAGTCCACCAGAGAAAAAAAACATCAGCATTCAAAATTGAAATAAAATAAAAAAAGAAAAGAATACAAATTCATAATATTAATAAAAATGTTCGAAAAATTCAGAAAAAAATTCAGAAAAAATGTCCAAAAAATTCAGAAAAATGACAAAAAAAATGTCCAAAAAATGTCTGAAAAATGACAAAAAAAATGTCTGAAAAATGTCCAACAAATGTCCAAAAAATGTCAGAAAAATGTCCAACAAATGTCCAAAAAATGTGCAACAAATAGGTTGGACATTGGTACTACATTTAGCATAAAACAATCTGCTCCAATCATAATATGTCAAACTGCAGCCCAACAGGCAACAACAGCTGTCAGTGTGCTGACTTGACTATGACTTGCCCCAAACTGCATGTGATTATCATAAAGTGGGCATGTCTGTAAAGGGGAGACTCGTGGGTACCCATAGAACCCATTTACATTCACTGATCTGGAGGTCAGAGGTCAAGGGACCCCTTTGAAAATGGTCATCACAGTTTTTCTTCGCCAAAATTTAGTGTAAGTTTGGAGCATTATTTAACCTCCTTCACTACAAGCTAGTATGACATGATTGGTACCGATGGATTCATCAGGTTTTATAGTTTCATGACTTAACTTTGACAGCCCTAATTCAAACCGATCCATCAGTCCCTGAACAGGTTAAACCACTGGGCTCAGCATCCACTTAAACATAACGAAAAGTCTCTCCTACTAATTCAAATTGGATAATTTACAGTATTCTGTAGTATCCCTGCTGACAAATAATAATTTGGCATGATATTTTGTTTTTGTGTTATGAAAAGTGACAGCAGATTTGATAATACAGAAAGGAGGGCATTTGATCAACTTTAGGACCTTCAGATACCTGAACTCCTTCATTTAGGGCAATAAATGGCCGTCCTTCACCTGCTTGTTCAACAAACCGTCTGTTAATGTCATTTTACATTTTGATTTAATGGTTCAATGTTTAATGGTTTAATGTGGGCGAAACTTAGAATACAGTCAAAACTTGGGAAACATTCGTTGGTCTTTGGCAGCTCCTCCTGTAAGGTGTTAAAAATATGAAGCAGAGCAGGACTGACAAAAAGTGTTCACGCTTGGTCGACTCTCCCTCCTGTAAATAAAGGTTTGATTTGAAAATGCGGCCTGCAGTGGACAGATAGATCACTGTGCAGCTCTGATATCAGGCTCCAGCAGCGGGATTAATTTCCAGACTTTGTCCCTTAAGAAACAAGGACAGGTTGTGACTGCAAATCATCTGGAAGGAGGAAGTGTGTGTGAGTGTGACCAGAGATGGAGGTATCTCTCTCCCGTCTGTAGGGTTTGTTGAACTGGCATTAACATCGTTAATCGTTCGTTTTGTTTCAATTTTACAACTTTAACCACATTTAAAACTTTTTAAAACTGCGACCGTAATCCAGGAGAAAATACGTTTTTGTCAAAATATAATCGAGAATGCGGTTTAGATGTATAGGAACATCATTTCTGTAGGAGACCGGGCTGCTAAATGGGACCATAATTTACTAAATGAACATTATGCTGTATTGAAGACTTGAAACTAGAGATTGAGACCATAAACTCATGTTTACAATGTTTACTGAGGTAATAAATCAAGAGAGAAGTAGGCTCATTTTCTATCAGACTTCTATACAATCAGAGGAGTTCATTTGGGATTAATCCCGATTACCTATAATCGTGATTTAATATTTTAATTGATTGCATTCTGAGTGACCAACAAAGGCCGAGTAATGGCCGCTAAAGGCCGAGCCATGTTGCAGCCTACCACATATCTCTCGCTAGATAGTTCTCTCTTATGTTTCCTGGCCGATATTCCACTTCTACGGTATTTATCTCGGGTCATGGAGTCTGATGATTGATAATATGCTACCCATTTCTGCTGGGTCTCAATTAGCTAACTACGACTGCCGACAATCGCAACTTTGGACACTGCCGATTACATTTCACAAAGAGAAAGCCAAATCATATTCCAAAGATCTTCCACGAGCTATCAAACCAACATTTCATCGTTTCCCACCTGTAGGAGCTTCCCTATTTCCTTTGTGCATTGCATTGTGGGTCAGTTGTGTCCATTTGGAACATCACAGAGTAAAAACATGCAGAGAGTCTGCATGTTCGGACTGTGCCAGAGTCAGCGGTAGTGAAGCAGAGCAGCTGCAGGATAAACGAGACCTTCTACCAGTGTACACAGATCTAAAGGAGGATTTGAATAATCCAAACCACTTCAAGCCTAAGTCCTCCAAACCTGTGGGACTCCCAGGCCTCCAGAAATCCTTGAAAGTTTGTGAATCTGAACAAAAAGGGCCTTGAAGGATGGTTGCTAGGTGGAACGGCTTAAATATATCCGGCGTCGTTCTTAAAGCACTTCTCATCTCGTGATCCGTTTCATGAATTTATTTCCACACCCTCGGGCCGAGGATCACGAGGAGGAACCGGAGCTGTTGTCGTGGGAACAGTGGGACTGAGACTGACACTGGATCAGAAGAGAAGAGATGTACTGAACTTATGATATCTGCACACAAGGATGTCGGCATGAATTGGTCCAAATACTGTGGCGAGTAGTGATTTCTACAGAAAACCAGAGGTCGTTCTGACATTTTGACAAATAAATGTTGACAAAACAGGAATTTTCTGTTCATTAGAAAATGTTAACATCATAAATAAATAATTGTTTCATAATCTTGCAATAATATAGTCAGAAACACTCTTGACATTGTATTACCGCTTAAGGTTTGTACATACATTATTTGTCTAATTTGTGTCTCATAATAGGTAATAACTATTGTTTCTATAAATATATGTTGTGTTTGCTATCATATTAATGAAATTCTTAAAAAAGGAAAATAAAAAAGGATGTAATGAGGTTCATATTTAATCAACATTTCATATATTTTATATATGGCGATGGCCAGAAACCAAGATGGCGACAGCCGAATACAAAGATTAAAATAAACTGAATAAGGTTACTTTTAAAGCAGACATTTCCACTTCTGTCTGAAAAGATCCCTTTGGCATCGCTCATCACACCTGCCACATTACTGACATTCAGCCGCAAAATGTTAACTCCTTTTATTTCTCTTATACTTGTTGATAACGGTTAATAAACGACTTTTAGTGAGAAAAGCAGTGACGCTTGTTGGTGGGATGAATTGTTTGCTTCGTTGTGCTGCTGTAGACGTTTTAGTGGAAATATTTTAAACCAAAACTGTCTCTGTAGCCAAATTATGAGTAGATTATCACTAATATTCATATTGAAACCAACACATCCGAAGACTTTAATGTTTAAACATGGCGAGGTGTGAGATTACTCTAATGCACAGCAGGGTTCCTCCCAGGAAGCTGGTTAGTGGAGGTGGTGAAGACTACCCACCCTTGTTTTCCCTGATGCTTAATAAGCTAAATACTATATTTCACAAAAGTGTAATAGTTTCTTCTTATGTTAGCAGATTTCAGGCGAGGTGGAGGCACCTCTACTTTAAAATGCATGAGTAAACTCTGCACAGGAACATCATGCGTCAATGCAGCTGCTGCCTTTTATTTCACTAATTGGCAGAATGAAAGATCACCAGAATAAAAGCAGCTCTGATCAGAGGAAGCATCCTCGATCTGGCAGAAACGTCATTCTGTTTGATCAAATAACACTAATCAGCTCTATCAAAGGACAACGATCTGACATGGTAATGCTCTTTCTTATATAGTTTTCAAAACATCGAGGCTAGTGGCGCTAGCATAGGGGGGAAAATTAGACTTTCCAGTGTTATGGTAATACAGTGGTAACATCTTCGCCAGGTCATAGAACGTTGAATGACATCAAAGCCTACGGATCTCTAACCAATCATAATCATCCAAACACACTAAAACTGTGTATAAACCTGTGTAGCCTAATTCAAATGAAATCAAAGCGGTCTGAGTTTTACTGCTAGAGTGAAGATACTGGTATCATATGAAACTAGAAAACCTGATGAATCCATTGTTACCAACGATGTCATACTAGCTTGTACATACATTTTGCATAAAGCAGAATATTTGCCCACTCCCATATTGATAAGAGTATTACATACTTGACAAATCTCCCTTTAAGGTACATGTTACAAATATACAAATGTAGAAATATTTAACAGCCCTAGTTTCAATTCTATCCTCAAAGAAGGAGTCAGCACGTTCATTTTCAACATAGTCTGTCCCGCCTTGGACCATGTAATCACGGTGCACCACAGGGAAGCGTACTCGTGCCACTTTTGTTCAGCATTTATACTTAAGAATGACATTTTGATGCAGCCAACTAAACGCAGAATTAATATGTATGCAGATGATACAGTCTCTTACAATGTCAGCAGGCCCTGACAGAGGATGTGGAAAGAGCTGCCAGATTTTACATTATTTTTAATGTATGTGCCATGGCGTCCCTGGAAAGCAGCATTGATACCGAGTGGAGAAATGTTGGTGATATCAAATCAACAGCTTTGAACTGGATATCAATGATGAATTTAAACTTGTCTACCGTTTTGGTCCAGACTGAAATATCTCAACAACTATTTGATGGATTGTGATGAAATCTGGTTCATCATTCATGCTCCCCTCAGGTTAAATTATAATAACATCGGTGATCCTCTGACTTTATCCTCTGGAGTCACCATCAGGTCATTTTAATGTGTTTTAAAGTCATTTTAATTCTTTGGTTTACGACCTAATATCTGCAGAACTAATGACATTCATCAGCCTCAGTTGTACTTTGTGTTCATTACTAATTAACATACGTCTTAAACATCTTAAACGAAGATTGTGACGACATTAAGCCTGCTAAACATCAGCATATTCATATTGTCAGTGTCGTTAGCATGACCTTAAAGCACCACCTCGACTAAGTACGGCCTCACAGAGCCGCTAGCATGGCTGTAGACTGTTGTTCAGTGATGCTTCATGATGTCAGTAGATTACATGGCTGCCACACAGCTCATTATTTTTAATTATCCCCAATTTTCAGTCCATTACCAGCAGGTTTTATAACAGACTGCCAATGTTTTGTGCTAATAGGCTACGCTATGTCCTTGGTCTTCTGGTGATGTTGCAGGAAATTGAATTTAGTGCTCTTGGAGTTGTTTTAAATGAAAGTCGACGGAGGGAAAAGCACAACAAAGCTGTAAAGAGAAAGGTTCAGATCAGAATCCTGAGGGGTGAAGGGTCAACGTGATTAGCAGAAGGTCAACAAAGTGATGCATCACTCCGGAGGCAAAGAGAGCTGAAACTGCACTACCGAAACAAAAAGTCACCCAAAGTAGAAGATAATTAGGCTTGAGAACATTTGGGCGACACCGATACCGTAACGACAAACGAAGAGGAGGATGCGCAGCCTCGAGCTTAATGGAGTGAAGACGAGTATTTTTCAGACAGACCTGAAATGTTTCAGGCTTCAAGGCAGCAAGACTTCTGACTGCACAATTATGTCAGAACAAACATCTAACAGTGTTCGTAGCCTAACGTCAGAAACTCTCACTCAGACGAGCAGGAGGAGGACACCGGTAGGAGCATTTTTCAGGAACATTACAGAGAGTCGTATATTCGCCCGCCGCTCGTGGGTGAAATGAAGTATTTGAGTTCATTAGAGCTGCCATCAGTGGGCATCAGACTGAGTGAAATCCTCCCATCAGCCATTACTGCAGAGAAAACAGAGGAGGCAATTTGTAGGTTAAAAGCCAATAAATCTGCTCGTGGTGATGGCTTCCTTCCCATCAGCAGTACACAAACCTTCAGGGAGGAGCCGAGGTCTGTAGTCCCATCATCCTCTCTCAAACAGAGCCAACCCATTACGGAGAGACGACTCATCAGGAGCGCCACAAACTGACAGTCAAAGTGGAAGTCAGTTGACATTCAGGTGAACTTAAGTAACGGTTACATTAGGAGTTTTCCAAGTTTGGCATTGTGGGCAACCTCTCAGACAACATCTATACAACTGCACGCCAAACCCACCCATCTGTAGTGGACTGTCCGAGGATATAAGAACAACGCTGATTGGACATTTTTCAAAATTCATTTTCGTGACATTAAAAATTTGTTCTGACATTTTTCTGACATTTTTTTTACTTTTTTTCAGACAATTTTGTTTTAATTTTTTTTCCAACGTTTTTCTGACATTTTTCGAACTTTTTTTTTTTTACTTTTTTTCTGACATTTTTTTTTTTTTTTTACTGTTTTTC
>CAKALU010067863.1:13114-24754 GCA_916700995.1 Hozukius guyotensis | reverse complement strand
TGTAACTGTTTACATTCAGTTCATTCATTTGCAATTACTGTCTACCACAAATTTATTCTTTATTTTACATTTTATTTATGCTTTTATTTTAGCCCTATATTTTTATACACTATTTTATGTCTTATATTCTCATTTTGCTTTAATTTTCGTGATTTTCCTTTTTTTTTAAAGCCTGCATGTTTAATGAGCATTGTTGGAGGAAGTCTGAGATCCAAAAGATTTTCATTGTCAACAACTGCTTCTCTGTAATTGTTGTGCACATGATTATAAAAAACTTGAAACTCATGTAACAACCAAATTTAAAATGAGACTTTGATGATGAAGTTTAGAAAATTTAGGGGAGACAGACAGACACAGCAAAAACAAATTAATAACAGCGCTACCTGTACCTGGATATGCTTTGCCTCTCAAAACTCTCCTGCAGCGAGACTCGGATGTACGGGCATCTTCTTGTTTTTGTTCTACCTCCTTGTAACTTTCAGGGTTTGTAGTTTTTAAATGTTTGAAGAGGTTACTCGTGTTGCTGCTGTGCGCCACTTCATTGTCACAAATACTGCATCTTGCCGTAATTTTATCTACAAGGGAAAAGTTGCACCACACGATGCTACGTTTCCTTTCTGCCATTCTCCCTTTCTTCGACAATCAGCTCGCTCTCAGTAGACCTCCTGCACTAGACTCACTCACGTGTTTGATGCGCAAGTGCGCGACTGTGCGCTACGTTCTGATCTCACACAGAATCCCACAGTCATGTGACACAGGTCAGCTCAGGGCTGTTTTGGCACAAACATTATATTGAAAACGTTTGGAAGTGATGCAGCCACCTACGTTTTTTTAATATAATTTATTATCAATATTTTTTAAAAGGAATCCATACCAAATGAGTAGCTTGTGAGTATCAAAGTATTGATCCGCCCATCCCTACTGTTAGCAGTGGAACATCCTTCCCAAAGTGAGACAGCCCCTAGCATTTATTTCATTTTCCCGCTTGTCTTTTATTGTGTTCAAGGGTCCTAAAGGCACCAGTCCGTGGACAGGAGTGTCGCAGTTCCTCCAGACATCCCAGAAGATCATCCAGTTTGCCTCAGGAAAGGAGCCTCAGCCCGGAGACACCATCATCTACGTGGCCGGGGCATTCGACCTCTTCCGTATCCTCATCGTGCTGAAATAACCAGAATTGAGTTATGAACGCTGGTAGAAGTCATTTCTGTGGTGCGTGTTGTTGTTGTTGCCTTGACCACATATTCCTTGCAGACATTGGCCACGTTGACTTCTTAGAGATGGTCTATAAGCAGGCGGAGAGGCCCTACGTCATCGTGGGTCTGCACTTTGACCAGGTACGCCTAATACAGACATGCACTCACACACAGATCTTCACAAAATGAATCCCAATATAAACATTAGGAACAAGTTAACGCTGGTCCTGTCCTTTTCGATTCAAGTGAGTCGGCTAAGTAGCTAAAGATCCCTTCATTCTCTTCAGGAAGTGAATCGATACAAGGGGAAGAACTATCCAATCATGAACATCCATGAGAGGACGCTGAGTGTCCTGGCCTGTCGGGTAAGTTCACGCACACACACACACACACACACACACACACACACACACACACACACACACACACACACACACACACACACACACACAGACCTCTAAATGTTGAGCACAGTGGGATGTATTTGGAGGCTGAATACACACAGTGCTGCAGGCTGAACTTGGCTCTGTTCCCGTCATTCCTGCTGGTCAGCTATCAGTCTAGAACAATGAGTCTCTGTGCCCCCATCTGCACTGTGTGTGTTTGTGTTGAAGTTAAACCAACTTATGATGAGAACATTACACAAAACAAACGTGTTACACAATCCTAAAACCGCTAAATTGCTGTGCGCCGCCATCAGTTTTACTCGATGCCTGAAGACAAGGTGCTCAATTTGCATGAATTGAACTATAAAAACACCTTCACCCTTGAGCTGTGTTGTATCCAAAAGGTGCTTGTTCGTTTAACTTTGACATAATGTGAGGCATTGGTATGAAAGGTTTAATCATTAGAAAAAAAAAACTTCTGACTATGAATCTGTCTTTTTTCTTGCTGTCCTCTTGCCTGTCTCTCTGTAGTATGTGTCAGAGGTGGTGATTGGTGCTCCCTACGCAGTGGGCAAAGACCTGCTGGATCATTTTAAGGTGAGTTGCCTTTGTATGACTAACGTGTGATCATGCGTTTTGCTATTTTAGTTATTTAACCAGGATGGTCCCTTCAGTTTGAAAGGTAAGAGTGAAGTTAGTACATTAGTACAGAAGTACTTTGCTTAAGTTTTAAAACTAACTGGGATTTAAAACTAGTTTCAGTTCACAAAATTGTGATAGAATTAGATTAAATACAGATGAAAGATTAATAAAAGCCTTGGACTGTGAAAAATAAATCACTGTATGGTGGCTGCATTTAAAATATTCTCCCTAAGATAATTTATGTACATTGTAAATTACAAAAAGCCCAATACTGAACCATGTGGCGCCCCCTTGTGGACACACGAAGAATCAGAATACAAACCATCAACTTGAACATATTAAGCTCTCTCAGATACCCTTTACTGTTAACAAATCGTTATCACAGCCTTTTTCTTAAAATGTTGTGATCCACAGTTAGAAAAGCCTGAGATAAATGAATGAAAAGGTGCTGCTCCATTTTTATCTAATTTGCTCATTTTATCGTCGACACACTACTTGCACACTGTTGCCTCCAAAATGACCACAACAGAGACTAGTCTAGATCAGTGGTTCACAGTTGTTTTTTTCGTTAAGGGACACCTTTTCTATCATTGAGTAAACTGACGACCGCTGACTAACTGACGTATTTTATAAATATTTCATATTATATTTAATGCATAGCAATAACTGTACAGAACAACTGATGAACTGTACAATTAACCCAAATAGTGAACGCAATAACTGCAGGAAGTTTGTGTAAACGAGCGATTTGGATGAATTTTGAGCAGATTATGTTCTGTGAATATTACATCAGAGATGAGTTTTTCTGTTATTTTTAGGGACTTTTAATATTATTCTCTGAATTGTGTATTTTTTGTTTTCATTTTTAGCAATCATTCATACTTAACAGGCTTCTTTTTGGTTTTCTTCTTCCTGATGCTTGGCCATTGTTCTATTAGCTCTTTGGTTGTTTTCTAATGCAAGCCAAGCAGAGAGGGAAGTCTCCGTGAATATATCTCGTGTTCAGGTCTTCAATGTGCCCTTATCTTTTATATCTTAAATAATAATCCAAACTTTAAAAATAACAAGTTAATTTAGTTTTCTTCACAGAAATTAATAAAATGCTGAGATGTAGGCCAACTGTATATTTTTTAAAAAGTTGTCTTACATCCCTTAAAATCAAGAAGACCTCGTGACCCCCCCCCGTGAAGCTTTGACGACCCCTAGTGGGGGTCGGCACCCCCAGGTTGAGAACCAGTGGTCTAGATGAGGAATGTGTGACTATAAATATAAAAGATGAGTTTATGTGCAAAGTACTAAGGAACTGCATAGTTAGTGTGAGAAAGCCAGAGCAGCGCGTTCCATCCAGCCAGCATAGGACTCTTCAGTGTTACCTCTCTCTGTGCATGATGGGCGGTTTAACCAGGTGTGTTTGTGTATCTGTGCAGGTGGACCTGGTGTGTCATGGCAAGACGGAGGTGTTTCCAGATAAGGATACGTCAGACCCCTACGCTGTGAGTACAGGGTCCTCTTTTCTCTGATCAAAGTGCAGCAACCCCTGCGATTGTACTGCATTTATATGTTATATGTGTTAATATTTGAGGGTATTTTAATGTCAAAATGGGCCGTTGGCCCCCAGTCTGATTCACACCGAGGCAAGCGGTCCTGGTGATAAGCATACGAAATGGACTCCCGATATTCCTTAATAACAATCCAATGTTAACAAATATGTGTTAATTATAATAATAGAATGATTGGTTAAGTTAATTTTTCAAAACATGAAGTAATTAAATAGAATACACAAGCCACACAGTTAAAGTGGCTTTGCCTTTTGTACGTTTTTAATGGTTTGGTGACGGCAGGCATGTGTCCTCAGAACGGCCTTATGTGGTGTGTTTTTGTTCACTCCTCTGTCCAGTTTGGTCACTGTGAAGCCTTCACCTGGTCCATTATCTTCTTATACTGGGACATCTTGTCATACTTATATCACTAACCTATCCTGACTGCTTTGAGTGTGTATCTCTGTTGCCTACCAAAACAAACAAAGCAATAAGCAGAGGAGAAATGATAAAGACAAATACCACAAAGTAAATTGAGGTTAAATTACCATGGTAGATTAGCGTGGCAGGTGCTCTTGTGTGTCTGACATACAATAAGTGCATTCAAACTTGATAGTAAACTAGATGTCATCAAAAACTGGAAAACCTGGTCACTGATACAACTTAAGTTGTTGCAGAGACCTTATCAGACATTATTGGTTCAAATCTGACAAAATTATGATAAAATGATTATGATGCATGCATTGTTGCCCCATTCAAGTTTTCCCATACACTGTATATAAGAAGGTGACGTAGTCCCCGTGACGTCACCCATTGTTTTGTGGACTGTCGTTTTGCAACCAGAAGTGACAGCAGAGGGTGGAGCTAAGTACATCCGAATGCTGAATAAGACATTTTTAGGTGAGCAAAAAGGTTATAATTAACTTTCATGAACTGAAAACACACTGTGAAAGGGTTAAAGTTGTAAGATGAAAACACGGACAACTCCCAGACCGGACAACGCTGTGGTAGCGACCTGTCAATCACAAAGTAGCCCCGCCCTAAAGTATACCCTGCTTTATGGTCTATTTGACTCTAAATGGGACCAAAATTTACTAAATGAACATCATGCTGTATTGAAGAAGACTTGAAACTAGCGATTGAGACCATAAACTCATGTTTACAATGTTTGCTGAGGTAATAAATCAAGAGAGAAGTAGGCTCATTTTCTCATAGACTTCTATACAATCAGACTTCTTTTTGCAACCAGAGGAGTTGGCCCCTGCTGGCTATTAGAAAGAATGCTAATTTACATATTGGCTTAATTTTTCAGACCTGGAGGTTGCCCATTGAGTTTTACAAAACTATCCTGATTGGCCTCGTGGGGCACTTTTTATGTCTCTGTGTTACACATAGTATCTCAAATATTCACAATGGTGTGTGTTATTGCTCCATTCTGGCTATTTCATATTGCTCTAATTAGTTCCAGAGTGGACCTCATCATTCACAGGGGATAACAGGGGAACTTTGGCCTTGCGTTGGTTTGATATAAACATTTGTGTTCTGCCCTCAGGAGCCTAAGAAGAGGGGGGTATTCAGGACCACCGATAGTGGGAACAATCTCACCACTGATGACATTGTCCAGAGGATCATTGAAAACAGGTCAGCGACTCCCCATTCTTAACTTAGCTGGCACTTCCTCTCCATCTTCACCTGCATTACATTTCTCGCTGTATAGGTCATTTTGACACTTTACAATTTTTATGTTTTTATTAGGGCTGTAAATTGATTAAAATATTTAATTGCGATTAATCGCATGATTGTCCATAGTTAATCGCAAACTAATTGCACATTTTTTATCATTTCGAAATTTAGCTTAAAGGGAGATTTGTCAAGTATTCAATACTCTTATCAACATGGGAGCTGTCAAATTTCCCCACTGTGGGACTAATAAAAGAATATCTTATCTTATATGCTTGCCTTATGCAAATATGTGGATATATTTATTACAGGAAATCAATTAACAACACAAAACAAAGACAAATATGGTCCAGAAACCCTCACAGGTACTGCACCAACAGCAACAACAACTGTCAGTGTGTCAGTGTGCTGACTTGACTATGACTTGCCCCAAACTGCATGTGATTATCATAAAGTGGGCATGTCTGTAAAGGGGAGACTCGTGGGTACCCATAGAACCCATTTTCATTCACATATCTTCAGGTCAGAGGTCAAAGGACCCCTTTGCCAAAATTTAGCGCAAGTTTGGAGCGTTATATAGCCTCCTTCTCAACAAGCTCATATAGCATAGTTTTTCTAGTTTCATATGATGCCAGTATCTTCACTCTAGCTTTAAAACTGAGCCTGCTACGACCTAAAAATTGACAGTTGCATTAATGCGTTAAAGAAATTAGTGCCGTTAAAAGAATTTGCGTTGACACGTTATTATCGCGTTAACTTTGACAGCCCTAGTTTTTATCTCAAGTTTATTCATGTCACCTTGCGTGTTGCCAGGCTGCAGTTTGAAGCCAGGAACCAGAAGAAGGAGGCCAAGGAGATCGCAGTGATCGAGGCGATGAAGAAGAAAGAGCAGCAGGAGCAGAGTGAAGATGCAGTCCAGGCCGCTCACTAGTGAGTCAGACCTGGTTCTGTGTCTGATTTACTCGTCCTGGTAATCTCAGCTTTAAGGGGGTGGACTCAACTGACCCAGACGGACGGTCCATGTTGACCTAAACTGGACCTGGCTGGGTGAAACGAGCTGAGTGGGGCCAGTCGGTCCCCACTTGTCCACTGGGTGCAGAATCCTGCTTTAAATATTTGGTGAGGCAGCGTGTCTCGCACGCTGCTGGGTTAGCTTCTCTCAGCCTTCATCTATACAGACTACTCCAGCCTAATGCGATCAGATCTGCCTTGACAAGAACACAAAGAATCCAAACACATATTTAACCTACAAAATCCCTTTTTAACCTCTCGTCCTCCACAGAGAACTTTTTAATGATGTCTTCTGTCATGTCTTGTTTTTGTCCATGAAATCACACACCATGTGTTCCTGTATAGGTGAAGAAGTGGTATGATACATTTGAAATAAGCCATAACTTGAAATGTTAACGATAACGTCAGTTACGGTTTTAGCTTTTAAACCATATTAGTTTTTAATGGTCAGTCTTAGAAGTGTCATCAGTAATGTTGAATGTGGTCTATTTTTTAATATACTGAAAAAACATTGATTTATTGCAATTATAGTAGTCACTATGTTTTTATCTATCCTGAAAAAAACATTATTAGTACGTTAAATGATCTGTGGAGTAGTCTTTTTATCATAACTGCCTGATTTTGCACCGAGCGTGTGTGTGTGTGTGTGTGAGAGTGTGAGTGTGTGTAAGTGAGAGAGAGTTGAGTGAGGTTAGTGATTGCGTGTTTGCGCTGTAAATGACAGTAATGTCGTGCCTCATTCCTAAAGCTATAACTAATTTAAGGGCTCTGAATTGTATCAGAAAGTCTAAACTGTGTCTCTACAGCTGTCGGTAAAGTTGTCCTTCTCTCCTCAGTCTACTTTCAAAAAACTAGTGTGTCCTCTTTTCTCCTATTTTGCAAGAAAATCAAAGAACTTAAGAATGTGGGACCGATTATCACTGTCAAGTTGCTTCTGCAAACGTTTGTAGATTGCTGAAGGTTACAGACTGTTGCTTTTCATGTTGTTATATGTGGCATATTACTGTAATGAATTGTTAATGGTGCGAGACAGTGTGTGTGGTTGGTGGCAGGCTGGGAAATAAATATGTTTCTAAATATTAGACGGTGGGAATTTTCACAACCTTTCAATCACTATATTGTAAATTTCCCTTTTAATAAATCAACTGGTAATATGGTAAAGTGTCATCTGATGTCTGTTGTACAGCAGTAGCGTCATGTGGCCGGCCCGATGAGATCTTTGTTGGATCAGCACATAATAGTCACGGTTCACCGAGTGTGTGAAATGAGGCCACAGCCGCTCAGAAACTGCTAAATCCGACCGGCCCCGTCCCGTTCGCGCTGCAAACCGTCACCTCATTACAAACACAAAGAGCCTTTAATCCTCGGGCCCGAGCGCCCCGGAGGAGCCTCTGCAGGAAGGATCCTATCACTCAGCTGAGGGACATAACAGGCCGCTGTACTGTACAGATATTGAAACATCAACATCTCATTCTCTACATTCATTTGGTCGAAACAGTTTTTATGTGTTTTTACACTGCTCTGCCATATGGTGAATGGAATAGTGAAGATAAACATTTATTTTACACAAGGGCCTCTCTATGGAGGATGGGACCTGCCAAAATCAAAAATAAATAAATGACTTGATAGATATGTCATTAAATATAGCAAAAATAATATTAAAAATAAATGCAGCCAGTAATTAATTGATAGAATGTGACATAAATTGATATTTCTGTTTTAAATTGCTTCTTTATCTATTTATTTATCTTTGTATCAATTCCCTTATTTATTCACTCTTCTGTTTAATTTTCCCTTTAATTTATTTATCTATTTATTTTTTATTATTTTTTAAATGTATTTATTTAGTTTGCATGTATTTTTTATTTTTTAAATGTATTGATTTATTTTTGCATTTAATTTTGCATTTATTTATTTATAAAAAATAAATGCCAAAATACACTTAAAAATAAAAAAATAAATGCTAAAATAAATTAATAAATTAAAAAAAATAACAAACAATGAAATTAAGAAGCAAATTATAACAAAAATATCAACCATGATAAAGATAAAGGGTCAACAGAGGATTAAATGGATAAGAAAGAAACAAGCTATTACAGAAAATTCTTGATTTGGTTTTATTTTTTTTACTTTTCTCTAATTTGTGCTTTTTTAAAAATACTTTCCCAGAAGAAATGAATTCTCTGGTTGAATAACTCAACTCATGTCCACCACAGGTATTTTTTTGAAAAGCCATACTTTTATTTGTCACCTTTGTTAAAGCTCTGTGGATGTATTACTTTTAATAAAAATGTTATCAATAACACCTTTAAAACTTTATCACATTTATCAGTATGTGGATGTTGGTGACATCTCACACAGTAAATCCCATCAACACCCTAGCAGATCTAATATGCCATAATAATTCAAAACACCTGTGGTGGAGCTTTAATTTATGATAATGCACAATGTATTGTGTTTTGTATGTATAATCAAAGTAACTGGTAAACTACCAGCACACATACAGTAATTGAGTAAATGTACTCAGTTACTTTTGCACTACTTCAAGTTTCCTTTTTGAGTTTTCTCAGCATGCTCAGGTGAAACTGCGCACTCAGCAGTTTAGTCTCCGGCACGTCACTTCCCAGGGAAGTCCAAAACTTTTCCATCTGTGCAGCACAGCAGGCTGCAGCAGGCTGCAGTGGGAGGAGGCACTTTTTTAAGGATTATCTGGGGTCTTTGCCAAGGCGGTAGGGCACATTTTGAACCGCACAGTGACATAACAGTTCGCTGAAAAGTTACCACCCACTGACCAGGAAAAGACTTGGAGACGATGCGTAAAAAACAGATTTGAGCCACAACTCCTGCGAGTTTGAAGGATGTTTTGTGAGATGGCCTGAACTTTTGTCTTTCTTCCTAGAGTTCACACAGTAAAAGCCTGCAGTTTGTTGAGTAGCTCGGAGCATGCAGCAGCAGCAGCAGCAGCAGAGAGGAGACACTAACTCGGGTTGATTCCCAGTCTGGACTCCTTTTGCTTTAGTTTTTCCTGTGAGAGGAGATGAGTGCTCAGGATGGGACTGTGCCTCGGTACCGAAGTTACAGAGGAGGAGAAGAAGGCGAGGATACACAGCACCAAGATAGACAGAGACCTGTACGAGTACGCCAAGAGGGAGATGAATGTGGTTAAAATCCTCCTACTAGGTGAGACTGACCACTGGACATCCTCACCTGGTGCACTGTTAACAATGTCCCAGTAAAATAACAGTAAAGAACTGGCAGCAGGGTTGCCTTTATGTTACTGTAAAATTAACATTATTATACTGTCGCTGAAATGTACAGCTTTGTACTGTTAATGAAAAATACAGTTTGAACTTTATTAATTTCACAGTATTTTACAGGTAATTTACTGTTTAAAGATACATTATATAGCTGTTTTTCCACCTTTCTTTTACATTATCTTACTGATTTGTTTTAATGCATTATTTATTTTTTTTCCATACATTTTAATAAACATTATTTTTTGCCTAGATGAATAGACTTAGCAGGTTACTGACATAGGACTAGTCACAATAAATACAATTAAAGGCACTTGTTAGGAAAAAGGCTACAATAGACTTGTTGACACTTTTCCCAAAAATGTCTGTCTATAGCTGGCTACAAGCACAGAATGCAAACCAGAACAACATGTGAGTGAAGAACAATAAAGCTTATTCACTGATTTTACAATCATGTACAATGTACAAGCCTCACATGAGCAGATCAGGTCCCAGAATTAAAGAAATACTGCATGAAACTGTTACTGATGATACTTTAGACAGTTGATCAGCAGTAAAGTGCTGTTTTTTAAGAATGCATTATAGTTCAGTTAAAAAATGGCGTATGAGCGTAATTTAACAGGTTTTCTTTTGTATTAACAGTAAAGCACTGTTTTTAGCAATAACAGGTTAATACTATTGAAATCCTGCTGTAAATTAACAGCAATTGTTTACAGTGTGGATATGTGTGTGTCTTTGGGACTGGTTTGTACCTGAGTGTGTGCACATTTACCTTACAAATATATATGAATAGCACCTGAATCCAGTGGCGGCTGGTGGAAATGTTTCTAGGTAGGGCTGTGCCACATCCAATCAATTTCAGCAAACATCCCGGTATGATTTAATGCAAAAGAGTGAAAGGTATCAAAAACACATTACTACTTTGCAGTTAAATAATCAACAATTATTTTATTCCAACAGGAGCAGTAAAGAATGCTTAGAGAAACACAACAGTATAACATGTACTCAGTGGTGGAAAGTAACTAAGTACATTTACTCAAGTACTGTACTTAAGTACAATTTTGAGGTACTTGTACTTTACTTGAGTATTTCCATGTTCTGATACTTTCTACTTCTACTCCACTACATCTCAGAGGGAAATATTAGACTTTTTACTCCACTACATTTATCTGACAACTTTAGTTACTTTACAGATTCAGATTATTAAATTGAATCCCACACTGAATATTTACCAGTGGATGACATGATGAAGTTCCTCATTTTGCCATCAATTTTGGTTGTGACAAAGGCTGGGCAATATATCAATATCGATATCGTGATATGAGACTAGATATCGATATTTTTGATATCGTAATATCACGATGAAGTGTTGTCTTTTCTTGGTTTTAAAGGATACATTATAATAAACGATGTAATTCTTTGAACTTACCAGACTGTTCTAGCTGTTCTATTATTTGCCTTTTACACTTATAGTCATTATATTCACGTTACTGATGATTATTTATCAAAAATCTCATTGTGTAGGCTAAATATTTTTGAAAGCACCATTGGTGAACCCTACAATATTGTTGCAATATCGATATCGAGGTATTTGGTCAAAAATATTCGATTTTTCTCCATATCGCCCAGCCCTAGTTGTGACAGACTCACAAATCCACTGTTTAATTGAAACCATTGCAGATTCAATGATCAAACCGGACCACATGAATAGATGCAAGTTTATTGCACTTTATCTCTCCTACTTTTAACCAGTTTAACCATTAACAACCTCCTCCAGGTGCAGGTGAGAGCGGTAAAAGCACTTTGGTCAAACAGATGAAGATCATCCACAGTCATGGATTCACCAAGCAAGAGCTCACCAGCTTCAAGGTTGGAAACACACACACACACACACACACACACACACACACACACACACACACACACACACACACAC
>CAKALU010067862.1:28737-48369 GCA_916700995.1 Hozukius guyotensis | reverse complement strand
TGTACTGTATATATACTTTATATTTCATATGCTGTTCATTTGTTTTATATATTATATTTTTGTCAGTTTTGATTGTGTTTAATTCTTAAGAATCCAGCCTTTCAATAAAATATCTTGAAAGCATCAGTGTGACTCTCTTTACTTTATAGAGGTAGTAATAGTGATAGAAATTAAATAATCACACTTTTATATTCATATGCTCAGCTGTATGCTGACACATCTGTACCATAAACATCTGTTGTTTTGCCTTAATATACTTATATTATTTCCAAATATTATGCTAGTTTTACTTAAAACTAGCATAATATTTGGAAATAATATCACCTCTACTTATGGGGACTTTTTGTAACTTCTTACACGTATAAATCACCAAAACCTCTTGGTTGTATCTAGTGAAGCCCGTCTATTAAACAGTGTTGGCCGCGGTCGGAGGACGCGGGGGAGACCGTAGCTTTGGTCTCCAGGGCCGGAGTCTCTGCTGTACTCTGCTCCTCTGCTCCTCTGCCTGCCTTCACTCACACACTGCGCTCATTCTCATTTGCTCTTTCGCTCCACTCTCACGTGCATGCGCGCACACTCCACACTGCAGAAGAGTTAGTTTAGCTCTGAGAATATCTAGTGGACGTTTGTGCAGAAATAACTGCTGCAGCTCCTCCAGACCAACAGAGGTTTCCCGTGTCTTGTGAAGTGACGGGGCTCCGCAGAGAGAAACGTTATCGTCCAAAACTCCGGTGTCTCCCCTGTTCCCTCCGGCCGCGGTCGGGAGGCTGAGGCAGGAAAAGCCAACACTAGGATCAGCATTGATTCATGGAGAGACCTTCGTCTGGTCAGCTAAAATTACTGCCAAGCAACTGAAATATAGAGTGATATTGTGCTTTTAGCTGATGTGTGTCGCCTCACTGTTTTGAGCGATGCTCGTTCATGTCTATGTAGAGCGAGCACAAGCGCGAGCCCGCCGCTGACTTAACGGCCACAGGGGTCGCTGTTAACAAGATATTTATGATTCTTACAAACAGTCACTTTAATTATTTTCGATATTGTATCAAACACAGTGTCAAAAATTGGGTTTGATTGAATGCCAATCTTAAGGATTTTAAGAGAAAACACACAAATCCAGTGTCTACTCAAGCAACAACTACTGTCAAAGAATCACTTTGTTTGCTTTGATACTGATGTTTTTGATGTTTTTTTCTAAGTTGCACCTGAAATGTCTCCAGCTTACGCAAGTTTCATTGGTGGGCTCCCGCTGCCGAAAAGTACCTTTCGTTGTCGGCAGGATTCCAACCTGCGCGGGGAGACCCCAATGGATTTCTAGTCCATCGCTTTAACCGCTCTGCCAAGACAACCTGTAAAACAACCGTAAATACCAATTTCCAAAAATGTTCAGAACTTTCCCAATTGCTGAGAAGAACAGGGCATATCAATGTAACGTACTTGTTCAGTTAAACTTCCACTTGGTTTTCTTGCCTTTGAGATAGTTGGTGCATTCTTTGCTTTGCACTATCAGTGCTTGATCTTTTCAGTTCTCCTTATAGCTAGTTCGCACTGCACAAATTTAGCCCTGATTTGCTCCCCTTTCCGCCGATCGACAATCAGAGTCAGCAGTTCTCCTCCCCTGCTGAACACAGCCTGAGCCAAACCCTGCTCTCCCTTCCTGAGTCGTCTAACAGTTTTCCAGAACCTCCATGATGCCAAAGGAAAGTCCCTCTCAGTAGCCTCCTGGAAACCAACATATGCTAGGAATATCACATTTCATGGACGAATAATTTCCTATCATGAAATGCTGCTAATTGTGAATCCTCCATTCTGCTGTGAAGTAACAACTGCTGCTGCTTTACAGCTTTTGTCTTTCTTGGTGAATAATCAGCAGCTGGTAGAAAACGCTACCCTCCCGTCGGGGAATCGGGAAATATTTTATTAACATCAAAATAAAAGGGCTGACGGGCGGACGGTCGGGTGTCAGCTCCGCGCAAAGCTGCGGAACAAAATCACGACACATCTCCGACAGTATGATAATAATGCACTTCGCTTGCCTAGTCTGATAGTCTGTAGATATGTGGCCTATAAACAAGATATATTTTAATAAAATAAAGTTGTACTGACAGAATACAGTAGAGCACAGAGAAGTGAAGCTGAGAAGTGCCTTTGTCTGTTTATTCACCTGAGGGGCGCGGTGATCCCGCGGATCCCAGCTGGACATCAGATGAGTAGGCGGTCCTTAATGTGGCCTGAAAGATCCGATCTCAATGCGTCTTCAATGTGTTCACACCTGTACTTAAAGCTGTCCACTTGTGATCGGATCACTGAGGACACATGTTAATACCAGGTGTGAACAAGGCCATAATGTTCTGAATATCTTTTCCACTGTTAAAGTCTACAGACCGCTGTACTGTGTGAGGCACTGTTGGGATTTGAACCCAAGATCTCCTGTTTACGAGACAGGCGCTTTAACCACTAAGCCACAGCGCCTCTGCTCTTGGTTGTTTTCTTCTCTCACATCAAAGTTGCATACGGAGCAAGCCAACGAGTAAAGTCAAGAGGAAAAACACAGAGGGCTCTTCCCATTTTTCTTCTTGATCTCACCTGATCATTCCAACACACGGATATTTTCACAACGACATGGCCATCTTGAATAAAGCTATGTGGTCGGCAACTGCTTTATTTTATGCCCGTATCATAATGCCCGCCATTCTCCGTCTTCCGGTTTCCCTTTTTGAATGACAAGTACACACTACCGCGACCTGCTGGTAGGGAGAGTTATTTCATCTCAGGCAGGCACAGAACGTACGTGCTAACTGGCCGTCGGCTGTAGTCTTTGCGGTGTGTTCAAATGCAACTTGTCGGCCAAAACAAAGGTGACGTGAGGCGACGCAAGAGGCGGCCTTCGTTGCTGCTAGATCTTTGATGTTGGCTTGGTGTGTCCCCAGCTTTACTGCTTACTTTCAGACAACAATACCAAGCAACAGTATACTGTCAGTAGAAGAAGAAAAGGACTGCGATGGCTGGGAATCGAACCCAGGTCAACTGCTTGGAAGGCAGCTATGCTCACCACTATACCACCATCGCTGCACAACAAGGTTTTTACATCAAAGTCAGACATTTTTATGAGCATTGAGACTTACACGAGCCCTGCATTTAAAAAATGCATGTGGCTGTCACCTCTACTTACTTATTTTCAATATCGTATCGAACACAGTATCAAAAATTGGGTTTGATTGACTGACAATTTGATTTTAAGAGACAAGACACCAAACAAACAAAATCAAGTGTCTACTAAATCAACAATTACTGTCAAAGAATCACTTTGTTTGCTTTGATACTGATGTTTTGAAGTTGCACCTGAAAATGGCTCGGCAGGGAAGCCTACATAAGTATCATTGGTGGGCTCCCACTGCGCGGGGAGACCCCAACAGATTTCTAGTCCATCGCCTTAACCACTCAGCCACGACAACCTGGAAAACAACCGTAATAACCAATTTCCAAAAATTTTCTGAACTTTCCCGATTGCTGAGAAGAACAGGGCATATCAATGTAACGTACTTGTTCAGTTAAACGTCCACTTGGTTTTCTTGCCTTTGTGATAGTTGGTGCATTCTTTGCTTTGCGCTATCAGGGCTTGATCTTTTCAGTTCTCCTTGTAGCTAGTTTGCACTGCACAAATTTAGCCCTGATTTTCCGCTCCCCGACAGTTTTTGGAGCTCCCCAACAAAAGCCCCAGATCAGAGACAAATCAGCATTGGCTCACCACTCGCACATCGGCGTTCAAGCGTCATGTGTGAATTGCTCAAGAACGCTTGCGGAGAGGCTCGCCGACGCCTCGCACACACATTCCACATATCTAGCATGCTAAATATCCATATCTGTCGGGGACTCCTGCCACGAGCTGCAGCCAATGAGAGCGCAAGACACGGGTTGAGGGGAAACCTGGGGTCACAGTAGGAACTTACTGTATGTCAAGACGATGTCGATATCAGATGACTTTGAAAGTCTTGTAGTGTGAACATAGCTATCCACATACTAACCTGCCCTACTCCCCCAGAGTCTCCCTTTTACTGTGACCATAATACCTATTGGAGATGCCGGGGATTGAACCCGGGGCCTCATACATGCAAAGCATGCGCTCTACCAATGAGCTACATCCCCTGTGATTTTTGGGAATGTTTGACAATTTTTTCCTGAATAAAAGAAGAACTCTGACTAAAACATTTATAGTTAATCTGGTACGTTGCTTTCAAACCTGTGAAATGCAACTGCGTTGGCCGGAAATCAAACCGGGTAAAGGGCCTGCACCACTATACCAGCAATCACAGTGGAAAAGTAGGACATTTGCTGCCTTAAGGCCCTGGCACACCGAGCCGACGGTCGGCCGTCGGACAGTTTTGGGCCGTCGTTGAGCGTCCGTCGGCCTGTTTTTTCCGGTGTGTCCCGCACCGTCAGCTCTAGTCTGCCCGCGTTGGAGGTTTTTCGGCCAATTAAGAATGTTGAATCGGTGGTGCCGCCCGTCGGTGAGAGAAATCACTCTCATTGGCGGTTCAGCCTTTGGTTCAGCTTAAACAAAAAAGTGCACAAGAAGAGAAACGGACGTGAGGAAAGCAAGTCAACGAGGAAAAACAAAGAGGGCTCTTCACATTTCTTCTTGATCTCATTTGATCATTCCAATACACGGATATTTTCACAACGACATGGCCATCTGGAATAAAGCTATGTGGTCGGCAACTGCTTTATTTTATGTCCGTATCATAATAAAGGCTTGTATATCCGCCGTTCTCGGTCTTCCGGTTTCCCTTTTTGAATGACAAGTACACACTACCGCGACCTGCTGGTAGGGAGAGTTATTTCATCTCAGGCAGGCACAGAACGTACGTGCTAACTGGCCGTCGGCTGTAGTCTTTGCGGTGTGTTCAAGTGCAACTTGTCGGCCAAAACAAAGGTGACGTGAGGCGACGCAACAGGCGGCCTTCGTTGCCGCTAGTTCTTTGATGTTGGCTTGGTGTGTCCCCAGCTTTACTGCTTACTTTCTAACAACAATACCAAGCAACAGTATACTGTCAGTGGAAGAAGAAAAGGACTGCGATGGCTGGGAATCGAATCCAGGTCAACTGCTTGGAAGGCAGCTATGCTCACCACTATACCACCATCGCTGCACAAAATGGTATTCACGCCAAATTTGCCAATTTTTCTGGGCATTGAGACTGAAACAAGCCCTGCATTTAAAAAATGCATGGGACTGTCACCTTTACTTACTTATTTTCAATATCGTATCAAACACAGTATCAAAAATTGGGTTTGATTGAAGGCCAATCTTAAGGATTTTAAGAGAAAACACACAAAATCAAGTGTCTACTCAATCAACAAGTACTTGCTTTGATACAGATGGCTGAAACAGACAGAATGGAAGAAGCTTTCAGTGAGTTTTTAAATGTTTTAAATCCAGTACTGTTTACGTCCATGTTTACTAGCTCGTTGTCTTCTTGCAACGAGGAGCTGCAGCTGTAGGAGGCGCTGTGGCTTAGTTGGTTAAAGTGCCTGTCTAGTAAACAGGAGATCCTGGGTTCAAATCCCAGCAGTGCCTTTTGGTTGCAGAGATTGTCTCTCTCTGGACTAAATGCATTTCATATGAACTACCCAATACAAGTTTGTTTTACCTCTGACCACAGTCAGCATTGCATGCACCTGAAACCACACCCAACAGTGATGTCACAGGGTGACATGAGCTCTTAAATTACTTATTATTATCATTATTACTTACTTTACTTCTGCCACCTCTATATCAAGGGTTTAGTTTAGGCAGGAAAACTTTGTCAATAAGTTAAGAGAAAGACTGGTTCTGGTTAAAAGTTGACTGTTGAGATGAGGAAACAGACAGCTCCTGTGTTGAACTCTTTTTTACATTTTGGATATGAATGCAGCTTTGAAAGAACAGAGTGTACACCAACAAGAGGAGGTGCTGTGGCTTAGTTGGTTAAAGGGCCTGTCTAGTAAACAGGAGATCCTGGGTTCAAATCCCAGCAGTTCCTTTTTCTTACAGAAATGATTTCTTGAATGAAGTCTGTCATGTTTATCCCTGACTGTCTCATGCATTACTGTCAGGATATTCACCTTATTCACCATGGCAATATGGGAGGGGCCATTGTAGTTGGCTTTGTGTTGGAATTTTCGGTCCGACAGCGTACAGTGTACTGCTAACCTATCGCCAATGATACTCCCAACTATGAAAAATGACTATTTTGATATGTTCAGTCCGAGGATGCCATAATAACTGGAAAAAGAGGCGTCTCTTTCTTGAACAAGAGTGTTACAAACACAAGAAAATAAGATTGGAGTGTTGTGGGGCACCATTTAATTTACATCCGCCACCTCTAAAAGAAGAGAACCTGCGCCTCTGATTCAATTCAATTCAATTCAATTCAATTTATTTTTATATAGCGTCAAATCATAACAGAAGTTATCTCGAGACGCTTTATATATAGAGCAGGTCTAGACCGTACACCATACACACCGTAAACCATGATTGAAGGCGCTGAACTTAAAGCGGCCCCCTAAGAGACCTTACGTCTGCTCATATCACTTTGTGGAGAAGAAGCCAACAGCAGAACACCCATATCCAGAGAAATGGCTCGGATATGAAACTCCAGTGAAGCGGACGCGTTGGGTGCTTGTCAGATCGTCAGGTAAGATGTTAACTTAACGTTACCGGTATGAGTTAGCTATTGCTAATTAGCTAGCTATGCTATCTAACGTTAAAAGAAACTTTAAAGTTCGGTGCCAACAACACAGTGTACCCCAGTGCATGTGCATCTCCATTTGCTGAGAGATGACCACCTCTGCCTGCTGTATACAGGATTGCACTTGGATGCATTTAATGCCTAGGCTGACAACCTGACACAGGGATACATTAACTCCTTCCAGATACCCCCCAGGGATCAGCTACTGATGACCCTGATGAAGCTCCGGCTTAATCTACTCCAGGATGAATTCGCTGAAAGGTTTGGAACATCACAACCTCTTGTCAGTAAAGTCAGCTCCTGTTGGTTGGACCTCATGGAGGAAAAGATGAGATGTTATCTGCCATGGCTGCCCAGGGAGACAATACAGGCAACAATGCCTCATTGCTTTCAGGAACATCACCCAAAAGTAACATGTGTCATTGATTGCTCTGAGACCCCCTCTTCAGAAGCCACACAACCTTGACTGAAGGGGCGAGTCCCACAGCCACTGCTACGGCCAGAACACCATCAAATACCTGGTGGCACCCTATGGACTAATAATGTTCATTTCACCAGCATATGGAGGAAGATGCAGCGATAAAGTCATCACGGCAAATTCTGTGTTTCTGGATTGCCTGCGCCCAGGTGATGAGGTCATGGCTGACAGAGGGTTTGTCATCCAAGATCTGCTCTATGAAAGGAAAGTGAAGCTCACCCTACCAGCGTTTACCAAGAAAGGCAACTGTCAGAAGAGGACACCACAAACACTAGGAGCATTGCTAATGTACGTGTCCATGTTGAACGGGTTTTACATAGACTGAAAAACTTCAGAAACATTTCTCAAACAGTCCCAATCACCCTCCACCCTAAATTTGACAAGGTTCTGAGAGTTTGTGCAGACACTTAACACTTACCACATCAATGCAGGATAACAGCTTGGCAGACTATAAGCTTTTACAAATCCAGTCTTGTCCTGAAATCACTGAACTATAAAACTAAGTGTAATGGAAATAGAGATGGGTAAAGTAAGGGAAGAATAACGTGTATTGGTCAAAAAAAAAAAGAAGCAGGAATCACAAGTCCACGGCAAAATAAAATACACAAATAGAGTAAGGAGTGGGACTAGACTGACAGCGAGATACACTGATCAGTTCACGCGTGAGCCGTTCATCAATGGGTGGAATGCTGGTATTCTGGTGGGACTGGGTCCCTGTGGAAGACATCAACCAGACCTGAGTCATTCTGACCTTGGAATTCTTTTCTATAAGTATTGATTAATAAATATAAACATGATAATATTTATTAGGGATGCACCGATCGATCGGCCACCGGTTGAAACACTGGTCAATCAGTCTCATATATCCGTTTTTTGCAGGTAAAATTTTCACACAGTGGCATAGACAGTAACATCACAACCACACACACCAACAACATGCACAACACGCACACAGTGGCAGCTGCAGCACACATTACAGCCACACACACATTTCATTGGTGTGGAAGTTCTTTAGCGTGCGTGAAGAAGAAGCTTGCAATTTGTAACACCTGCAGGTCCAAAATAAGCCGTGCAAGAACAACCTTAAAACATTTGGAACATCCAACTTAATCAGACACTTAATATATTGTAATTCATTCCCATGATGCTGCTCAGAGTACTCACAGTGACCGGCTCTTCTGCCGACAGCACGGGGGTCTCTCCCATGGATGTATTAAGAGAACTGGATCCAGCGTTGGAGGCGGGGCCCCGTTCATTCCTATGAAAGTTGCTCAGTGGAGCATGGAGCCTAAATGGCTCGACTTCCGTCTGGAAAAGTACCCGGATCTTGGGCACATGGAACATGTGCAGTAGCGTCCGCTCGGTCACATGACTCGGTCACGGGGTCCCAACGTCACGCCGTCCCAACGTCACGCCGTCGTCACGGCTTGGGCTGTCGTCACGGTCTGGGTCTCATTCACATGAACGGAGGAAGGGAAATAACTCTGGATTCAGCTATTAATGCGTTTTACAACTTTTAGGACCTAATGATTTAAATAAGGACTATTAGAGTGTTCATACTGTGGAGTTGATTCACCTCAAAAAAAAATTATCCGCTGAATTACAGACGTCTCTTTCCCAATGGCATCACGTGACAGACACGGAAGTTTCAGTACCGCCGTTTGGCCATTACGAAAATTGGGATCAACAACCGGCGCTCTTCCTGGGGGCTTGGTCTCTCCCTCTCCTCTTGCTTCGTGCTCAGTCAGTAGGTGTGGGGCAAGCAGGAGTTGATAGAATTAGTAGAGCTTATAGAACTAGATGTTTCAATCCCTGTGGTAAATTGGCACTCTTGAAGTAGGCAGTGGGATTGGAGCGGTGAAAGGGAGGGTAGGTACGTCATCGGGGTCATGTCGTGGGCACCCTCCTTCATTGACGTTTAGTTGATAGGCCCGTGACGTTTCCAGAGGGCTCAACGGTGATACCTGGCATCCCAGGTACACCCCCTCTGTTCCGTACCCTCCTGTCTTCATCTTGCTGCCCAGTTGTTGTCTTTCCTTTTGATCCAAAGCCAATTGCTGCTTTTTTCTGCTGCATTTGACACAGACTTGATTGCTTGTTGGAGGGAGCCTCACCCCCATTTTCTTCAAGAGACTGGTCGTAGATGTTGCTACGAATCTCCTGCATCCCACTTCTACAGAGAATATTTTGGTCTTCCAACTTAGTCTTTTTCCCCTCATAAGCTAAAATACACACACCTTTACATTCTTGGAAATAGATACCGATTCATAAATAGTTTTGTATAAATAGATAAATAAATACATAGCTTTAGATAGATAATAAATAGTTGACTCTATAATAGGCCTACATACACAATATAGAATATTTTCTCTGATTCTTCTCGGATATGTATAAACGTACAATTGAATTTCCTATTAAAGAAAAGGTACAAAAATGTTTGTGTATGCTCTCAATTATAGTTCTACAAAGAAAGAAAGTCGGAATCGGCAGGTCAGACTTTTAAGAAATGGGAAAAGGAAATTGCAATCGGTGCATCTCTAATATTAATAATATTGTTAAATTACTTCTTCTCAGCTGCTGCACCACTTGTCCCCATCCCTCCAGCTTGCACGCCTTCAAGTCCTCCAAGCCAGTTCTCTGCCGGACCTCTGCCAGATCTGAGGCAATCTGGTGGTTACACAGGTACTACAATAGAATATTTTATGAGGCTGTGCTTATCACAGTTAGCAAAAATATTGTGTTCACCATATCCAATAAGGGGGCGTGTCAGTCGCTAAAAAACTTCCATGAAGGATACTCTGGAGGATACACTGGTGTATCCTCGCTCATGGCTCCTCCGGCAAGCCTCCTCGCTCCTCGCTCCTCGCTCCTCGAGATGCATTTTAGGAATTGGGATGTGCTTCAAGATGGAGCGGTGAGATCGATTTCCGGGTCACAGCCGGAGGATCGAGGAGCGAGGAGACGAGGAGGCAAAAAATCGGGATGAGACGCACCTAGAGTTTAAGCTGGTTTTAAACTACATTTCCGTATTTGGATTGAGTCAGGGTTTGTCTTTGAGTTGATTGAAGATATCAAATAGAGAAATTTTGAAGTTCTGGTTTTGTGGTTTGGTTCCCTTTAAGTTCGTTTTTAATTCGTTTCCACACAGATGGATTTGAAGTTCTGACTTTGAGACTTGGTTCTCTCTTGTCTTGTGTTTTATAATGGCTGGTCTGGGTATCATCGGATAATCAAAAAATGAAAAACAAATTAAACCCGGGCCGTTTTTGCTAATTCCTTTTATCATTATTTATTTTTGATTGAAGAACAGGAGTCACGTGTTTGTTTGTTTTTTTTTCGTTTTAAACGAAAAACGAAAAACAAAATCACGTGGTGCTCTGTATGTTTTTTTTTCCAAACGAAAAATGAAAAAACAAATTCAAAAAACCATCCAATTTTGTTTTTTGCAAGTTTCTTTCTGTCATTTACCCTTTTGAATCGCAGAGTGAAGAACGGCAGTAACGTGACCCGGAAGTGAGAGCAAACATGTCAAAATAAAAGCCAAGAAGATAGTTTGGTCATTCTATAAAAGTGTAACATTATTTAAGCACAGGATCGGGGTAACAGTAGAAGATAAATAGGCTAAATAAATACACAATAAATACATACTGTACATAGCTACATAAATAGATTTTTTTTGTTCTTTTCATTAACACATGAATGTCTTTTATCCAAAAAGTGTGTGATCAATTACAGGGAGGGTCTCTACAGATGTTATTCAGAACTCTCACGTAATTGACACTTTTCTCTCTCACACTCTTACTATGGTCTGTTTCTTTATGTCAGCAGGTGAGAAGCACTATGTGGCTACTCCTTTCAACCCACCTGACACTTCCACCTGATCCCTTGCCCTCCATTAGGAAGGCTGTAGCCGAGTAGTTGTAGTTCTGTTTCCACCCAGTAGAGTGAACCATAGGACCAGTAGCCTGTTTCATGCTCCCATGCTCCAGACAGGAGACAGGAGTCCCGTTGGAGCCAGATACATAGAAAGGATGATAGAAGGCTACTGTAGCTTATCTGAATACGATTATTTCACAGTTATTAAGCAGTGAATATGTTCATAATGCTCTATGATCTAGCTCTCAAAAGACACAAAGGTACACAATCCTTTTTGTTATTTCTCCAGGCAAGGGCGATGCAGAGCCTGGCAAATTCACATTAAGATAATGCATTGTATTTTTTTGTATTGTTTTTTGTGATCTACTATTTAGTTTTGCAGCGTGAATTAAAAGCCTAATTAGTTATATGTGGAAATCACCTTTGTGGTCCTTTCCAGCAGAGGTCCCCACCTCACCGTCTCAGAGTAGTGTAAAGAAGGCCATGCCTCTGTTCATGTCTTCTCCTACTATCACCTGTGCTTGATCATGCACTGTGCATGTGCCATCAGTGTGCCTGCACTGAGTAGGCCCCCAAATACAGCACTGAGGGAGAAATACAGATGAGGAAAGGACGGCTGGACTTCACCTGCTATGATTGATGCCTAATGGACATTTCGTTTCATGTGTGTGTCCATGGAGAATATACAGAAACTGTGATGGACCTTGCATTTAACACTTTATTTTCTCATTAGGCTAATTTCACACACCATTATTTTGTATGCTTTGATCTGCATCAAGATAAACAGCCTTAACTCTACACTTGGACTCTGCATCTCTCTGTTTCTAGCACAAAATAGTGTCCTGATCCGACACCCTGAAGAGATTGCTGCCACACCTATTGATCCATAAAAATACACATTCTCTCACACAGTAGGCTCCCAAATAACTTCACATTCTACAACATTATCAAGCTAATGTTCAGTTTCATAGCTGTTGTTCATTGTTGACTACATTACGTAGCTACACAACCTATGGAATATATCAGTCCTGTGACATTACATAGTCAATAACTCAATCTGCCAACGTGGTATTGATCAGATCATACTGAGGGGCCGTCAGCTTTACAGTTTAGTTTGGAGGAAGATTCGGTATCAGTGAAGTCAGTGCATTTGATGAGTAGGCCTTCTGTGACGTTACCCACCGTAGGGGTCAGAGGTCATCACTCCTGAACTTTTATTCCTCTGCGTGAGTGTGTGATGCTCATTTTCTCTGTTCTTATAGGAAACACTGAGCAGAAGCAGATGATGATGAGATGGACAAACCTTTCCCTTTGCAGCTTTATTCCAGCAGGGAGCAGTGTTGCCGTGTCTGTGTGAGAGATGCCAGATGTCTGCTGAGGTTTGTCCCAGTGATTTGTTTGTCCTGCTGAATAAGTTTGCTGCCTGTCATTAAAGCAGCCGAGCAGGGAGAAGCAGTGTGTCTGTCTGTCTGTCTGTCAGGAGCCCCTCTGTGGCTGCGCTGAGTTCAGCTCTCCCCCGGCTCGCTCCCTGTCTGTCTCTGTCTAGATCTGTCTGTTTTTGTCTTCCGTCTGTCTCTCTCCGGTCGCCTCGTCCATCATGATGCAGACGGGATCTTTCCATCTACATTCCAAGTATTTAGCTGATGCTGTCATCCAAAGCAGCTCATACTTTTTACAACACTGGAGTAAGTGCTGGAGCTGCTACTGTACTTTTCCAACCTTATAGTTGAGGAGTTCACTTTAACAAATGATTTATTTTATTAACATGTTAGATTGTTTCCAGTGAGATATTAAGGAGTTTATATGGTGACTTTGCTGTTGTAAACATTACTGTTGCTGCTCTAGAAACAACATTTATCCTAGTTATATTTTAAATACAGTATATGTATATGTATAGCTAATATGCACACTTCAATATTTGTTTATTTATCACAAGTCATATCGTCATCTCAATATTGAACAGTGTTATCGCACATGGCAGATGTTCCTCATATGGTGCAGGCCTATTGTGAGAGGCTGCCCCTTGTGTAGTATGAGAGTTGTGTGGAAGAGTTTAAGTGCCAGTTCTAGTGCTCCCTCTTTGTACAGCGTGGCTGACAAAAGTCAACAATAAGTCATATTCTTATTAGGAATAAATTTGCCTCCTGCGTGAACTGTACATCGCTGAATAGGGTAGGCCTACACTACTGTATATTAACATCCGTCATAATGGTGGTACTTGGAGTACCAAATATTTTCTGAGGTGTTACTTGGTGTAAGAGTTTGAGAACCACTGTACTATACTATGGGTATTAACACATGAATACAGTTGGGTTCATTGGATCCACAAAAGTCTCAGCTTTACAGTGATTCCCAATTTATGTAATTCAAGACTGTTTATGGACCCCAGTATGCAGAAATATTCAAACACACCATTTTACAATATGCAAAAATAACACATTTATACTGCTTTCAAAAAACTGCATGTTTTTGCCCCAAACTGCATGTGATTATCATAAAGTGGGCATGTCTGTAAAGGGGAGACTCGTGGGTACCCATAAAACCCATTTACATTCACATATGTTGATGTCAGAGGTCAAGGGACCCCTTTGAAAATGGCCATGACAGTTTTTCCTCGCCAAAATTTAGCCTAAACTTGGAGGACTTGATTGTTACCAATGGATTACTGAGGTTTTTTGGTTCTAGCTCTACTAAACCTGCTACAGCCTCTAAAAGACAGTAAAGTCGGTACTAAAGTCGGGATCCCACGGGTCTAGTGGGATGCAAAAATATCTATCTTCCCCATGATCTGCAGGACGGATAATAATGCACTATACCCACTTTTAACAGTCTCTTCTGCACTATATTCACTTTTTTAATAGTCGTGTATCACAGCTGTTACTCTGCACTATATTCAGTTTTAACAGTTTTCTTCTTCATCTCCTTGTATTTTTATATCTGGTATATTTTTTCGTACTTTGTACTTTGCACTACTACCTTTTTTACTGCCTTTTTACTAACATGTTATGCACTATGGAACTGTGATGCTGGAAACTTGAATTTTCCTCTGGATTAATAAACTTACTATCTATCTATCTATCTATCTATCTATCTATCTATCTATAACTCATTTTACGACCTGCTGAGGTGCTTTGACCACAGAGGTTAAGATCTTTTACTGAGACAAACATTGTCACTCTGTCTAAAGCTAAAGAGATGATCCTGAAGCCGTACAGCAGGAATCATTCTGGCAGAGCAGCTGACTCAATCTATATATTCTGCTGTGTAGGAATTCTCCGCACAGTCTCTATTCAAATGGCCAGATAGTAAAGTAGCCATATCAACACACAGCGTTCCCCCCCGAGCCTGTGATAGATTACTCATGCCGGTTTGGGAATATGCTGTGTATGTCAGTGTATGTATGTGTTATGGGCCTTTATCAGAACCTCCCAGCCCTCCAGACATTTCATTTACTGTATGGATCACTGTCTGACAGCCCAGTCTATATTAAACCTGCTTATTTCCATCCATCTCTCTGAATAATCCTTAAGCTGCAGCTCCTCTCTGCCACCGGGAGACTCAGATCTGTTGCGGTGCGTCTCCTATACATTTTCAGTGTAACGGTCCTTTCTTCTACGGATGAGATGAGATCTGGGAGCCTGTCTGCCTTTTTGGGAAGCTAATCAACCTGTCTGTCTGCCTTTGCATTGTTGTTCAGCAGAGACTAAAATCAATTTTCGCAACAATTGCAGCAGGACAGTAAAAGCAGCAGCAGATTGCCTTGTGTACCCCCAAACCACCACAACAACAACAAAAAAATCCATCCAATATCACAATCAGGAAGATGATACTGGTCTTCTCTCCAGGAGCACTGGATGGAAGAGAAAGTGGAAGAAACAACATGGTGCACTGACACATACAGTAGACCACAGGATTTTACCCTGCATGCACCACTGTGACTCGTCTTTGTCCTTGCCAAGGACGTAGTAAAAATATTTTTACATTACAAAATAGTGAAAACGTTTGCAGAGGTTTATCTACTTGGCCACAGTCGCAGGATTGTCCTTGACGAGCTGTCTAAAAATACCCTTGAACCAAGACTGTGAATGTAGAAGCTGAAAGGGAGAGGGTGTGGAAGGTTTCATGCTTTAAGATGATTTTAAGCGTCTTTAAATGTGAATCCTCTGAGTATGCGTTGCAGCAAACTGCTTATTTCGCTGTAAATGTTATCAAAGGGAGACACAAGGGTAGAAAAGTGGAGCTCAAGAGTAAAGAAAAAGGGGATGTGTCAGTGGTACTTAGCAGAAGAAGGAGGGATTAAACAAAGGAAGGGAGACTGACCTGTAATAAAAGCTGGATTTGAGGAAACAGAAAGCTGCTTTTGATGAAATAATCAATGAATGTTTACTGCGGGATATCAGGCCAACCTTCTGTACAGTTTAATACTTAAATTAAAGAGTCAAAGGGCTCGCCATGCAGAGACAGGGGATAAAAACACTACAAAGATGAAGGCAGTGGAAGACAACTAGGAGTGAAGAAAGGAAGAACAACAAAGGATTATAAAAAGAAATCTAGATATTTTGGAGTTTGGGCGAGGAGTAAAAACCATGGCTGTCAATCGATTAAAACATTTAATCGTGATTAATCGCATGATTGTCCATAGTTAATCGCTAATTAATAGCACATCTTTTATCTGTTCAAAATGTACCTTATCAGTCAGTGAACAGCTGATCAGAGAGGTCGCGGTGGAGACAGATACAACTACTCGTTACTGTAAGTTCAATCAAACTTTGCAGGTGTAAAGCCAAGACACGTTATTACACCTGTTCAACAAGCATAAACACGATGAAACTGTTAAACGTGGAGGAAAGCAACGTTTCAATCTGCTCCGCCCGCTGTCTCTCATCCACCGCCGCTTTAGACAGACACGGTTAGCACGGCGGCTAACAGCTAACTGTAAACACATGTAAGATATTTAGACTTTAGTTCCCTGGTCAGCAGTGATCCAGTGTTCAGTATCCGGGGAGTTTGTTGTGAAGGAACGGAAGATGTGAAGCGGTGATGCGCTGTGAGCCTCTGTGTTATTAATTTATTATCTTCATAAAGAATCATAAACCCTCGGCTACACCAGCTAAAACTAAAGCTGGCAGTAGGCTGTGTAGTCTCAATGTTTAGGTCAGTTTATCACATATCTTACCTGTAAACTGATCAGCTGGCTGAAACCAAACAGCATCTCTCTCCTCTATCAGCCCTAATGTTACTGCAGCAGAGGGAGGAGGACAGAGGACAGAGGAGAGGAGGACAGAGGACAGGAGGACAGAAGACAGGAGGGCAGAGGACAGAGGACAGGAGGACAGAGGACAGGAGGAAGGACTGATACTGACTGATGTCTGTGTTCTTCAGTCTTTATAAACTTCACTAAGTATTTTCATGTCAGGAATATGATTTATTTTATTAACATGTTAGATTGTTTCCAGTGAGATATTCAGGAGTTTATATGGTGGCTTTGCTGTTGTAAACATTACTGTTGCTGCTCTAGAAACAACATTTAGCCTAGTTATATTTTAAATACACTATATGTATATGTATAGCTAATATGTACACTTCAATATTTGTTTATTTATCACAAGTCATATCGTCATCTCAATATTGAACAGTGTTATCACACATGGCAGATGTTCCTCATATGGTGCAGGCCTAGTGTGAGAGGCTGCCCCTTGTGTGGTATGAGAGTTGTGTGGAAGAGTTTAAGTGCCAGTTCTAGTGCTCCCTCTTTGTACAGCGTGGCTGTGGCTGACAAAAGTCAACAATAAGTCATATTCTTATTAGGAATAAATTTGCCTCCTGCGTGAACTGTGCCAGGGTAGGCCTACGCTACTGTATTTTAAAATCCGTCATAATGGTGGTACTTGGAGAGACAAATATTATCTGAGGTGGTACTTGGTGAAAAAGGTTTGCGAACCACTGCTGTAGATTAAAATACCCAAAAGTAGGAGTTAGAAACTACGGCAGTAAAATGCAACATACACAGTAATATTAATCCAGAAACATCATATATAATAGTTAAACAGGGGACATTTTACTGCACAATGAGTACTGTAACTTTATTATTATTATTATTATTATTATTGGAAAAAGGAATCAAATATTCCGATATTCACTGTCTCAGTTAGTCATGCAACTTCAGGGAACTTTGCGGTATGATTGAATATATTTATGTTTTCCGGGACTCACTATCTGTCTCGTACCTTAAAGGAATTTTGAATTATTCAGCATTTACTGTTTCAATTTGTAGTGAACTACTGGAGTGTTGAATTATTGAAGTAATCACTGTGTTATCTTGTCTTGTGACCAGAGGCAATGAAGTTTTGATTTTAGTACAGAGAGCTGAATATTATACGACACAGCCTGAGGTGAGAGGACACGAGAGAGGAAGGAAGACAGTAATATTTAGTTCACTAGCAGCACTGACGCTTCCTGCTATCCAACTGAACAGCGTCAACAAAAGAGCAGTAAACAGCAAAGACACAGCCTAGCATGGAGGTCAGTTTCAAAATAAAAGCACCATGAATGGTTTAGAGGTGGACAGGAAATAGTCCTCTCTACTGTTAAAGCACCATTCACAGCTCTGTTTTGGGATCCTCTGACCTCTCTGATGGAAGGAAAGAAAATAGACCTGACAACATTTCAGCTGCTCAGACTCCTCTGCTTCTTCTCTGAAAACAAAGTTGACAGAAAGCACTTCTGTAAGATGATGAAGACTGACCTCAGACCAGCTACAAAACATCTACAAATAAATGGAGAGAAAAAGCCCTATACACCAAAATAGAGGATAAATATAAAGACATTTCTTAAAGCTCAAACTCGGTGTTAAACTACCCGAGAAGAGGGACACTGACCTGGCTTTAGTGTGTTTGAGAGGAATACTCTTTGGAAGTCAAGGCTTTCAAACTTATGTTTGGAGCCACAATAAAGAAAAAGTTGCAACCTCCTCCAAGCTCCTTTTGGATTTGGATGCTCTCCCATACAAATGCAAACAATTCTAAGTAATGAAATGCAGCCATCCTCAATTCAACACACAGTCACACAGGTAAAACTACAACTAATGGTTTCATCACAAGAGTGAAAGAAGTCAAAACTCTGTACCTGAGCAGAAGATACATTTGTTTTCTGGTTTTGGTCCTGTCAGGTCATCTTCTTCGGCATTAGCGCCACCTACTGGACTGGAGTGTGGAGCAGTAGATTGGCAGGGAAATAATAATAATTGAAAAACAAACAAAACAAAAGAACAACTAAATTCTCTCTATTATTCTTGTTTCTCTAATTAACTAGAAGATTGTGTACTTTCCATTATGTATTTACTGGCAGATTCTATCTGTATAATTTCTTTTTTTAAGTTGAATTAACTTGTTTTTAGTTTGCTGACAGACTTTCCTGGCTCCGGATCAGCTGTCTGGCCCACCTCCAGCCCTGAACCCCTCCCCCAGCCTCACCCTTTACCCCTGATCTCAGACTCCTGCACCGTCCTGGCCACCAAACAAACCTCTCCACGGGTCCACACCCTCTGCCCGGTCTCCTGCTTCAGTCTGAGCTCTGTCTTTTACCCCTAAACTGTCAATCACCTGCAGCTGCCGACCGCTCGCTCGGTTTCCCACCGCGGGCAGCAAAACCAATTAGTGTCTCTGACAGTCGGCCGCGGAGCTTCTCCTCAAGTTTCCAAACTCTGTTTTTATTTTCTTCTCCTTGTGACCACAAAACAATCTCGTCCATTGACCCGTGTCAGCGCAGGTCAGGAAGAGAGGAGGCGCTGCAGGATACCTCGGTGTTGTTGTGATTCGTTTGTCCCCAGACTGTCCAAATCAGATCATGGTCGTCCTCGTTTGTGTTTCCAGAAGGGCTGTTTCGAGTCTCTGATGTGGTTCATCTTCAGCCACAAACCATTTTTGCATTTTCTGACTTAATTTTCACACAGAAGAAATCCCAGAGAGGATGTAACAATCACAGCCAAACTACCGGCAGCGTTTGTGTGAGCTGAGACGAGACCAGACACAAATGACCCTTGTAAAGCTTCTTTTAGCAGCATGTGTCTGTTTTATTTGGGTATGAAATGTTTTTTTAGCGTTCTCTGATGAGCCATTCAGCTCTGTGGCATTTAGAAAACAAAAGTTTTCACTTTTGTTTCCATTTGGCAAACACAGCAGGAGTAGTTAGTGTGATTGTTTCAACTGGAGAAGACAGCATGACGAAATGTTGTGCGTTTGTCTCAATTTCACAAAGACAATGTGGGTGGCAACAATTAAACATCACAGTATCCATTGTCTTTTCTTTGAATCCACTAATCAGAGAAGTGGGAAACACGTCTCTAAATTATGGGAAAGTCAATAATTAAACCAAATCTGTATCTGCTGAAGCTTCCCAAAAAAACACCCCAAAAAAAAAAAAAACTAGAATGGCACTCGGAGAGCGCAGACCCCCCCTCCCCCCCCTCCGTTCAGCTTGCTCCATCATCCACATGTATTATCGTAAAACACTTCATTCAAACTGGACAGAAACAAAATAAAACTCATCTAAACC
>CAKALU010067862.1:0-28717 GCA_916700995.1 Hozukius guyotensis | reverse complement strand
CGCGGGGTCGGGCACACCAAACGGTGTTGTTTTATCGGAGCCGTTTTGAGAGTACGAGTACTGAGCACAGTATTGGACCCGATACCCGATACTGGTTTCGGTATCGGTGCATCCCTATACTTTGTGAAGAGTGTAAAATGCACTTGATCTGATGTGACTCTGTCCTTTCTAAACTCTACACACTGGTATCATCAGGTCAGAGCAGGATTTGTAGTGATACCGGGTGGAAAAAGGCAACAACAAGGTCATGTTTCTGTAGTTAGAAGCGTTTTTCATCTGTCATAATAGACAGGTGAGTCACAACGCCGGAGGAAGTTTGTTTCACTGAGGACAGTCTGCTGCTGATTCCAGATCCACAAGAGAGAGAGATTGATGCATCTGGCTGTGGGCGTAATGCTGCTAAAGTTTACAGATTGGTCCCTCTGATTGTATTTTATGTAAGCAGGAGAAGAAAAACAGCCAGAGAAGTAGATAAGGGATAAAGTAATAACGGAGAGGACATGGCGCCACATCCAGACTCAGCTCAGGGTAAAGTGAAGGTTTTCCAGCATCTCCTCAGGCTTAAATATACAGTAAATGCCAAATGACTTGGAGAGAAGCGGGAGGTGGAAACGTAACCGGGGAATTTCTATTTGATGCCGAGGAAGGAGAGAGAGGAAGAGAGATAAATGGAGATCCTCCGGGGAGCTAGACAAAGGGAAAAGAAAAACTGTTCCTCTCCTTCATCTTGACAGTCTTTCTCCGGCGTCCTCCTCCTGTCAAGTGTCTCTCTCTCCCTTCCTCTCTGACGTTCACTCTCTCACACCAACTCTTCTGTGTGAACGGGATAAAAAAGTGAACTAAAACATATCACCATGAAACTTCCCCAGTCGATTACTTTCATTTTTCTTAAAATTAATACAAATTTGATAAAAATATGCAAATCAGCCATGATCTTATGAAATATGTGCTAATTTGAATACATTCAGAACAGAAATCTGAATATTGGATAAAAGCAGTTTCAAAATTCTCATTTCATTTTGTTGACATATTAGAGTCAAAGGTTTTTACTGAGAGGATTTTAGATATGTCTTTTTATCACTCCATACATCAGAAAATACTGTCAACAGCCATTAAAAAAACTATTTTCACCATGTATTTAGGAATAAAATGTTGTTTAAATCAGGCTATGATATCCAAGCATGCAAATAAAGTACACTTATTATACTTATAGGTATACTAAAACACTATTATACATTTATTTGACATTAACTGAGTGTATTTGAAGTGACCTAAAGTACAACTTAAAACTAACTTAGAATAATGTAATCTTCATGTAAGTATTTCACAAGTACATTAAATTACCATTACAAGTATTTGCAATTTAATATTCCTTTTAAAAATACTTAAAAAGACAACTTAAAATAAACTTATATTAAAGTGCACTTTTTGTAAGTAAACTTAAATATACTTCTAATGAAATTAAATTAAAATACACTTTAATAAAGCATGCTAATAGTGTATTATAAGACTTGATTTTTTTTTTACTTTTCACAAGTACACTAAATTATCACAATAAGTATTTGCAATTTAGTATACTTTTAAATAGTACACTGAAATACAGCTTAAAATAAACCTATATTAAAGTGCACTTTTTGTAAGTAAACTTAAATACACTTCTAATGAAATTAAATCAAAATGCACTTTAAAAAAAAGCATACTAATAGTGTATTATAAGGGACTTGAAAATAATTATGCTTTGTATAAGTTAACTAAAGTAGCACTATAAGTAATTTCAATTTAGTATACTTTTTCAAATTACACTTAAGTACAATTTACAATGCACTTACAATAAAGTACACTTTTTTAAGTACACTGAAATCACACTTTAAGTATTACAGAATTAGTATATTTATTTTCAGTAGATTGAAGTTGAACTTAATGAAATCTATTTTGAAGAACACTTTTCAAAAGTACATGTTAAATATACTTTAAATCAAGCATAAATAGTAAAGGTATACTTGTAATAACTTATGTATACTTAAATTAGATTTCTAATACACTGAAGTATACTACTTTACAAATAGAGAAAGTAGTAAAATAAACACCTAAATGTGTATTTTGCATGATTCCTTTCCACTAGTCGGAAAGAAGACATGTTATGGAAGCAAAATAGCCCAAAATCTCAAAATTAACCAGTGCATGAAAAACGATGCTTTTTTTTAAGGTACAGTGCGTAGGATTTGATGGCATCTAATGGTGAGGTTGCAGATTGCAACCGACTACCCCTCCTCTCACACCTCCCTTTCCAAGACTGCGGTAACATGAGCTGCCGAGTGCAAAACCACGGTAATGCCGTTCACCTCGCTCAGAGGCCATCCATACCATAATAACACTACTTTAAGGGCCCTGACACACCGAGCCGACGTCTGACCTTGGGCCAGTTTGGGGCGTCTGTCGGCCTCGTTTTTACGGTGTGTCCCGCACCATGTCTGAGTTTTTTCGGTCGATTGAATCGGCGGCGGCGCCCGTCGGTGAGAGATAATAAGCGAATCAGGGTAAAGTCAAGAAGAAAAACACGGAAGACTTTGTCGCCGCTAGTTCTCTGATGTCAGCTAGGTGTGTCCCCAGCTTAAGACCAACGGAAGTCAGAGGGCGGCTGGCGGTACCACGGTTTTGCACTCTGCGGCTCACGTTACGCAGTTTTACATGCGTGTCAGAAAAACGTGTCAGAAAAACGTGAAAGTCTCTCTCTAGAGCCAGTGTTTGGTTTGTCCGTTCTGGGCTACTGTAGAAACATGGAGGAGCAACATGACAGACTCCGTGAAGAGGACCTGCTCCCTATGGAGATATGAAGGACTCATTCTAAGCTAACAAAAAACACAGAGACCCGAACAGGACCGACTCTGAAATGATTAATGGCCCACTGCTGCTTTCACAGCTCCTACAACACACAGTGAGAAAGTTAAAGGGGGCGATAGAGGAATAAAAGACGTGACGACGGTTTATATAAGAGCTGGAAGGAGTCAGAGTGAGCCAAGAAGACAAAATGAGACAAAGGGAAGGCTGACAGAAGAAGGGATGTGGAGGTGAGAGGGCAGAGCAGTGAGGAGGAAGAGGAGGAGGAGGAGGGCTGATGTGGCTTCAGAGACACAGTTGGAAGTTCATTCATTCATTCATTCATTCATCCGTCTGTCTGCTGACAGAAACATCACAGCTCCGTCCTCTCTGACTGAAGGTCTGCTATCAGCCGGCTGCAGCCCGTTACGGGAGAGAGGAAAAGAAAAAAAAAGTGAAGCAGAGAGAAAGTCACAGTCGGCGTTCAGTAAAGTTCATTATGCAGATTGCAGAGTTAAAGGGCTCCATTCTGCGAGACTAATTTCTCTTTCATGGCCATTGTGAGTGTGGAGATGATCCATTACAGGTTAGCAAAGAGCAGCCGGGTCAGAACCATCACATTAACAGTGCATCGCTGGGTATTCACCATTTTCCTTCGCCGCTGGAAAGAGGTTAAAGCTCCATAAGGCAGCATGTAGGTTTATTACTGTTGGATTTTAAAATGTGAATATCGTGTGATGAAAATAAACATGTACACAAGCTCAAGGTCAAACACATACACTCCCACACACTAACAAATACTACGCACCTCATCTTCTTCCCTCAGCAGGAACTGTAATCTAAATCACTAATTATAATCAGTATTTACTTAAGGCAAAGAAAACAGCACTGTACTGTATATATATTATATTATGCTAATATAACCTTAAGATAGTGCATTTAATTTCTACAGCTGCTGCCCGGGTATTGTTCTGCTGATTAAAAACAATGTAGATGTGCTGTGTGGGAAAGAAAGGTCAGATGGAGATTTACATATTAGTCAAATTACAGTAGAAATATAATTCATTACAGCAATAAATAATATACAAAGTATTCCAACCATTAAGGATGATTTACAGTTCTAATTAGTATTCTCTACCACCATCCATCTATAAATGATTTGCATGCAGTTTAATTATTCGTAAAAAAATGAAAAACCATTTTCTTTACATGAATGCATGTCGATGACAGTACAGTGAGTCTGCGGAGAGGACGCAGTGGGAGGATTCCTAAAATGGAAACTATATTTATATATGTCAAAGTTAACGCGATAATAACGCATTGAGTAAAAATTGTTCTAACGGCACTATTTTCTTTAACTCAATAATGCAACTTGCCATTTTTAATTGTCCTCTTAAAAAATCTGACAGGCTGCCAATCTTTGGGAAGTTGTAGCAGTTTTAAAGCTTGAGTGAAGATGTCATACTAGCTTGTTGGGAAGGAGGCTAAATAACGCGGAAAAACATTTTAAATTTTCAAAGGGGTCCCTTGACCTCTGACCTCCAGATATGTGAATGTAAATGGGTTCTATGGGTACCCACAAGTCTCCCCTTTACAGACATGCTCATTTTTCTTTCCCCACATTATTTTATTAAAAATGTCAAGATCAAAATATAATACAAAAACAGAAAGCACATGACAGCAAGGATAGATACGAGCAGGTCGCAGACCCTAAGGGTTGGAAAAATAAACCAAAAAAAGGGGGAAAAAACAGCATGGTATGTAGATCTATACATTACGTGAAAAGACATTATACAGAAGTCTCAGGGCTTGAATACATTATACAGATCAGGGAATACACAGCAAAGGCAAGGCAGTAAAAGAGAACATTAGACATTCATGGGGGCAGTGGAAGGGCGTCAGTCCACAGTGCATGCCCCCTGCATATTAAAGGTACCGTTAGTAACTTCTTACACTTACACTCTTATAAATCATTGCGGGTTGGTGTCCCATGCGCGCTCGCGTGTGGCTATGCTGTTCAGACTCAGACTCCAACACAAACTACATGGAAGCACCAAAACCTCAAAGTTGTATCTAGTGAAGCCCGTCTGTTAAACAGTGTTAACTCTTCCTGCTCCAGCCCCCCCGACCTCGGCCAGAAGACAAAGGGGAGACCGTAGCTTTGGTCTCCAGGGCCGGAGTCTCTGCTGTACTCTGCTCCTCTGCTCCTCTGCCTGCCTTCACTCACAAACCGCACTCGTTCTCGCTCTCTCGCTCCACTCTCACGTGCATGCGTGCACACTACACACTGCAGAAGAGTTAGTTTAGCTCTGAGAATATCTAGTGGACGTTTGTGCAGAAATAAGTACTGCAGCTCCTCCAGGCCAACAGAGGTTTTTCGTGTCGTTTCCTGCTGCTCTGTGAATAGACGGGAGCGAGTTACGTTATCGTCTCCGACCAAAACTCCGCTGTCTCCCCTGTTCCTTCTGACCGCGGTCGGGAGGCTGAAGCAGGAAACACAGTATCAGCATTGATTCATGGAGAGACCTTCGTCTGGTCAGCTAACATTACTGCCAAGCAGCTGAAATATAGAGTGATATTGTGGTTTTAGCTGACGTGTGTCGTCTCACTGTTTTGAGCGATGCTCGTTCATGTCTATGTAGAGCGAGCACAAGCGCGAGCAACAGAATTCTGACTTTCGTTGACTTAACGGCCACAGGTGTCGCTGTTAACAAGACATTTCTGATTCTTACAAAGAGCCCCTTTAAATCTGCTGTACAGTTTGGGAGGTGGTTTAGAAAAGGCGCCCACAACTCATCATAAACCCTCTCATTCCCCTTCAAGATTGAGCTCAAGCGCTCCATTGGCAAAACTTTGAAGATTTCACCATACCACTGGTTACAGTAGGAGGTCTGGGCTTAATCCATTGGAATAGAATGCATCTGTTTGCCAATAAGAGAAGCTTGATCAGAAACTTTTGTTGGACACTTGTCAAAGAGAGCCCTTCCCTTGAAAGATGCAGCATAAACAGTTCAGGATTCATTGTTTATGTCCTTATTAAAAATAGAGTTAAGTTCCTGTGAGACTTTTCCCCAGAAATTAGATATCAGATGGCAGTCCCAAACGCAATGAATGTAAGACCCAACCTCTTAATTGCACTTGACACAGAGGGGAGAAACCCCAGGATGAAAAGAATTAAGGGATTGGGGAGTGCGCTGCAATCTGTGGAGGATCCTGTACTGACTCTCTGTTAGCCTATTACACAAAAAGATTTCCCCTATCGACTCCACAGCATCAGACCATGCCACCTCCCCAAACTCAGTCCCCAAGTCCCTCTCCCATACCCCTTTAACTCTGTCAATGTTGAATGTGTTGAGGGATTGAGATATACATTTTTTATTGCAAAACTGTAACAAAAATGAGTCACTGTCAGAAGCTATTGGCTTAGTTTTAGGGAAATTTAGATTGTTGATGAAGTGTCTAACCTGCAGAAATCCATAAAAATGTTTTGATGGTATGCCATATTTGGCTTTGAGTTGTTCAAATGATGAAAGCTTCCCAGCCTCAAACAAATCACCAACAATCCTGATTCCTTGGTCATGCCTGCCTTTGTTTTGAATAATGGGGTGCAAAGCTGATGAGGTAGCCTTCCTTCCAGTGAACTTCACCATATTTTTCCAGGTTTTTATCATACTAGTCAGAATTGGACTGTTTTTGACCTCAGTCGGAAGCAGGGACATTTCATTGGTAACAAGGCTTAGTAAAAAGAGAGGGGCAGTGCCAGTTATCAATATGGATCTCCTGATTAGAATCAAGATAGTGCCTCAGCCAACCTGACACTATACGCGCGTGGCATGCCCAATTGTAGAACACAAAGTTAGGGACTGCTTAATTAGACTGACTCTACCCATCCAGGAGAGAGGGAGGTCAAACCACCTGAGCAATCTTCACAATTTTGAGGGTGCAACACCTGATAAACTAGACCAGTGTCTGAGAGACTGTATAGTAGATAAACATCCAGTTTCATTTATATACAATACATTGCAAGACCTTCAGCAAGTAGATGTGAGCTGTATAAAAAAGGGCTGGGAAAAAGACCTAGGGATAGAAATAGCAGAGAACATTTGGGACAAGATTTTGAAGTATGTTCACATCTGTTCTTTGAACGCCAGACACTGTTTGATACAGTTTAAGATTCTGCACAGGTCACATTACTCTAAAGTAAAGCTACATAAAATCTTTCCAGAAAAGTCACCAATATGTGAGAAATGTGTCCAAGCAGATGCAGATTTACTCCATAGCTATGCAGTATGCCCCTAAAATACAGGACTTTTGGGTTGCAATATTTTCATTCTTCTCGAGGATTTTTAAAGTCCAATTAAAACCTGATCCATTTTTGGTTATACTAGGAGCTTCTGAAAGCTCTAAAATTCTACAGAACACACAATATTATCTCCTGTCCTATGGTCTCCTTTGTGCAAAGAAACTGATTCTCTTGTTCTGGAAAGGGAAAGAGGTGCCAACATTTAAATCCTGGATAACAACACTGACTGATACCCTCCACCTAGAAAGAATCCGATACACCCTTAATGACAGACTGGAGGTGTTTGAAAAGATTTGGAGACCGATGATCTCCTCTATAGAAGGGACAGACAATTAAGACACAATAGACACATAGTCTTTAGTACCCGAGGTAGCACTGCTCAGGGATGGGAAGGTTCCGGGGGGGTTACACATGTTTATGTATTAAAAAAAAAAACAACAAAAAAAAAACACCTGAGCAGATCACTTTTAACTAAAGATATAACTTTAGTTAAAAGTTATATCTTTGAATGCTGTGTATAATTAATATTGTCGAAAGTCAGCATCCTGTTGCTCGCGATTGTGCTCGCTCTACATAGACATGAATGAGCATCGCTCAAAACAGTGAGGCGACACACGTCAGCTAAAACCACAATATCACTCTATATTTCAGCTGCTTGGCAGTAATGTTAGCTGACCAGACGAAGGTCTCTCCATGAATCAATGCTGATACTGTGTTTCCTGCTTCAGCCTCCCGACCGCAGTCAGAAGGAACAGGGGAGACAGCGGAGTTTTGGTCGGAGACGATAACGTAACTCGCTCCCGTCTATTCACAGAGCAGCAGGAAACGACACAAAAAACCTCTGTTGGTCTGGAGGAGCTGCAGTATTTATTTCTGCACAAACGTCCACTGTACATTCACTAGATATTCTCAGAGCTAAACTAACTCTTCTGCAGTGTGGAGTGTGCACGCATGCACGTGAGAGTGGAGCGAGCTGAAGGCAAGCAGGCAGAGGAGCAGAGTACAGCAGAGACTCCGGTCCTGGAGACCAAAGCTACGGTCTCCCCCGCGTCCTCCGACCGCGGCCAACACTGTTTAACAGACGGGCTTCACTAGATACAACCAAGAGGTTTTGGTGCTTCCGTGTAGTTTGTGTTGGAGTCTGAGTCTGAACAGCGTAGCCACACGCGAGCGCGCATGGAGACCGACCCGCAATGATTTATACGTGTAAGAAGTTACTGTCCCTTTAAACTTTCCTGGGTCAGTCACTTGTAGTCACCACCACCTCCACTGTTATGAGAACTGTTTTTTCAAATACAGACTATGTAGTCAGCAATGAACTCTTATTTTAAATTCTTGACCCAAGAAAAGAATCATTGTCATATTCATGTCTGTTTCAGTCGATCCTAATCAGCACATTCTGCACCGACGACTACGTGTTTGTGGAAAACACTCGGCTGAACTGATTAGGATCACTTCAAGCTGCTCAGGTTCATTTGCACTCACAGCGGTACAAAGACCCAATCTCCCTGCTTCCTGCAGCTGGCGTCAACATGCAGCTTAGGAGATTGGAAAGTGGTGATTAGAGTCTCTTCTGAAATTTAATGTGGGTTTCAAAAGTCAAGACATGAAGCAGACACACACTGTGGAAGTGTCAAGATTGGACAATGTTATCTTTTTATATCATTTCGATAACATGTTTGTTGAAAACCCTTAAAAAGACTAATTTTAACACCATATGATTTTTACATAATTACTTACACTGAGCATAATTAGCACCATTATTTCCCTCTTGAATCCTGGAAGCTTCGGGCCTGGAAGAGCTTTTTTTAATAATATTTTTAGACAAACAGAGAAATAATTATCTCAGCAGTGCTTGTTTGCTCTGATTGTGAACAGTTAATTAAGACTGAGTGGGAGTGCATTTTGGGTCTTGGCTAGCGAGGCGACATCGACTGATGGATTGTTTACTCACATTCAGTGGATGAATTATTACCCATGAGCCTCTGGGGCCGGGCCGAGACATGCAGACAAAGTCGTGGGTGGTCAGCGAGTTGACATGGTAACAAGCGGTGAGCCAGTGGCCTTCTGGGAAGAGGCAGCCATGACAGACTGAATGAGAAACACTGAACGTTCAGCCTCATGATGAATGGCTGCTGGTGGTTTAACAGCAGAGAGGAATATAAAAGTAAATGATATTGTAGCGGCAGAAAAGTAGCAGGTTTTACAACAAAACAATATTATAGGAGAAAAATAAATAGGAGCTGCAGGATCATTTGTTGATCCATATGTTTTTGTTGTTGGGCTGCAGAGGAATGAGAAGGTCTGAGCAGAAATGACCCAACAAAGGGCCGTACTGAGGAGATGTGAGGCCCCTGGGAAATCAACATAATGAAACCTTCTCACCTGAAAACACAGGCCGCCGGGCCGCACAGTGATTGTCTTTCATCTGGTCGTCTGGATCAGATGGAAAAATGAGCGGGCGACGGTGTGGACCAACACAGAGGCTTCTGAGAGAGGAGGATTAAAGAGTAAAGATTTACCATTGGTGGTATACACTTTGTGTTAGACTATAACTGCTCTGTGGCTTTAGCACCGTCTGACACCGTCTCATCTGCTGCCTAAGAGACACTCCTGACTGCCCCCCATTGGATAGCTAGGGAAGCGGCTGTGCATTGCTCCTTAATGGAGGTGGAAAAGTTAACCGGACATGCATTTGCCAAACTAACCAGTTATGTCCTCATCCTTGAAGTCTTTTCTCTGGAAAAATAACATAGAACAAGACTCGGTCAAAACCGAGTAAGTGGCAGGACCGTATATGGTCAGTCTGTGAATTTGTGGCTAAATTGTTACACAAATAGTCAGTGGTCATGTCTATAGGTCTGGCGAGGACAAGCGGTCGCGTACCCTATTGTGGAATGCACCTGCTTGGTCCTGGTTTAAACAGGAAACAACATGGCAGCCTGCTCGTAAACTTTCCGTCTTCCGTCTTTCTGTTTTCCGTCTAAATAATCCACCAAAATCTACTTCTGAAAACATTTTAGAACTAGCTCGCCTAGTTTGACAGCTTGGTCCAAGTTTCGGGAGCCGGACGCGTTGCACTGGACGGGCTCATCTGCATAAAGGACTGTTCCTGCCTTTATATTTTGAAAGAGCAACGGTCAATGAGGAAACTCCAACACTCAGCAGATTAATCGTGTAACTTCATCACTAAGTCAGTCAGTGACAGAACACAAAAGAAGAGACCTTATTATAAGCAAATATTAACATTACAGAGACATTCTGTAGTATTTGGCAAATCATTTCCATGAGGATCATCTGGTTACTGGTTACTGCTTTCAAGAAATTCTTATGAGAAAATACTTATAAAAATGTTAATTTATGTGGAATTTACCTTGTAAATTAATCAAATTAAAAATATCTTTTCGAATCAGAGAATTAAAACTGAAACTGTTATAAAAAACGTTCGATAAAGCATAACCTTGGTGGGGGTTTTCGAAGTTTGTTTTCGAGTGTGGGACGGGCTCGTTGCTGACCCTTGTGGCTGATGGGGGCGGGGGGGAGACCACCCACTACAACTGTGATACTCACCAACTAAAAGTAGTCGTGGTTGTTTTGTGCTTGTCAAACACAGAGAACAGTGATGAGCCCATTAAGGCTCGGTGCACCTGAATGAGGTGAAGAAGACGTCTCAATCAGAAACAAAGTTGGACAAGCTCCACAAAGACATTTGATTGTTAACCAGCCGTGACAGCAACGCTGGTGTTGTTTCACCTTGTGAGTGTGTGTGAGTCATCATGGCAAGATGTGGTCCTGGAGACACCTACTGTAGCTGGAACTACCAGTGAGGTCGTTTTGAGTCAAAAGATGTCTGCATCACAGCAGAGTCAGTAGTTTCAGAAGTCCAAGACACTGAGTCATGTGCAATCAGTCCATAACAAGTCCTTTGCCATGTGTCTATATGTCTGTCTGTGGACAGATTTTGTCACCGTGATAGCGTCACAACCGTGTAAGATGCAGTCATAAAATGAGGTGTGTAGTTGAAGTTTGGAGATGGGTGTGGTCCGAGCAAGGGCACTGGAAGGAGGGGGTAGGAAGTCGGGAAGGGGCCATTGGCCAACCCACTTTACGCCTGATTTGGTGTCGTAGCTGGTGTGAGTAAGTTAGTAAAGTTTATTTGTATAATACCTTTCACAGATACAAAATCACAAAGTGCTTTACATTAATAAAAAATACATAAGTCGATATTAAAAGTAGCGTTGACAAGCACAGGGCTGTCAAGCTAAAAACACAACAAAACAAACAAATGAGGACAGAAACACATAAACAGGTAACAAATACAGTCAAGAAAAGGCCAATAAAAGCAATAAATAAAGTCGAGTTGTTATTTAGACGAATTAACAAAAGCCTGTCTAAATAAAAACATTTTCAGCTGCTTCATAAAAATGTCACAGTACTCTAGGGATCGCAGCGATAGGGGGACGGCATTCCATAGGTTGGGTGCGACAGCTTGAAAGGCACGGTCACCTCGGGTGTTATAGTGGGTGCGGGGGACTGCCTGTTAGCACCAGTATTTTAAAATGGATACGAAATTTGATTGAAAGCCAGTGCAGAGAGTATAAAATAGGGGTGATATGGGATCTTTTGTTGTGTCTAGTTAAAAGCCGAGCAGCTGCATTTTGGAGGGTTTGAAGGCGGTTCAAAGAAGTTTGATTTAGACAGGTAAAAAGGGCGTTACAATAATCTAAACGAGAAGAAATAAAAGCATGAATAATCATCTCGGCCTTGGTCACCACAGATCTTAATTTAGCTATGTTCCTCAGTTGGAAGAAGCAAGAGCGACTAAGCTGGCTGCCATGATTGTCAAGCGACAGGGATTGGTCAAATATGACACCTAAATTTCGGAGCTTATGTTGAACACAAGCACTTAACGACCCCATATACTGTTTAATAACCGGAATTTGGTTTTCAGGAGCAATTATAAGGGCTTCAGTCTTTTTTGTATTTAGCTGAAGGTAGTTGTCAGCCATCCAGATCTTGATGGCATCCAGACATTCAATTAAAATGGAGAGTTGGTTTCTCTCCTCAGGTTTAAAAGAGCAGTACAGTTGAATGTCATCAGCATAGAAATGATAAGAGATGCCGTTATATATGCTAATAATCTGTCCAAGAGGCAGCATATATAACGAAAACAACATAGGACCCAGAACAGAGCCCTGTAGGACACCGCATAACAGAGGGGCTGTGTCTGACATGAACTGACCCATTAATACCGAAAAACTCCTATCAGCAAGATAGGATGAGAACCAATCCAAGGCGATGTGATCTCATCGCAAGATGGTCTCTAGTATTAGAAGGATATTAGAAAGAATGCAGGTTTAAGGCACTTCCCCATTGTCTCACTTTTCAGTCCCTGGAGTTGCCCACTGTGTAAAACTGGTAGTTACTATTACATAACACTGGAGGATAAAAGAGAACAGTCACTCGTTAAAACTTTATGGTATTTAAGCTAGCAGGACTGGACATAGCTACATATTAGTGCTGTACGGCAAGCATAGTGCTTTGGACAAAGTTTGTCCATTAACATTAGATATATGCCTGTGGGCATTATGACAAAATATCATTATTATTATTCATTTGTGTCAGTGGAACAGCAGTGATGTACGCATACTGTTATCACAGCAGTGGCATATGTCAGTAAGAACTGTCAAATACTGGTGAAGAGGAGTGTTTTAATGTGCGATATGCTGGTCAAACAGCAATGACATACCACCATAAAACTTCGTATGACACAATCAGTGTAGCCCGGGGAAAAGTGGTCTGATCTGCCAATGGGGCATGAGGGACAAGTCGTTAAAGTCACACAGTAGCAGTGTATAATAATTGGAAGATGTCAAGAATCAGTATGTGTTGGTGAATTTTGGTATATGACAGTGGATCAAGAGTGTAACATCAGCTACTTTTCTGCTGCACTGAGGAAGCCAGAGAATCATTTGCTTGGACATATGTTGGGTGTTACAGAGCAGGGTGATGGGAGCAGACTTCAAATTGAATAAAAAACGTCCAAGAAGACGTCATACAGGAGCAACGTGACACAATAAATATAATGAAACAATCATCTAATGAGGACTGCCAGCAGCACATGGCACACACATGCTGCCTGCTGGACATTAAAATAGCAGAACGTCTGAGTTAGTGCCAGAGTTAAGAGGCCGGTCCAGATCTAATATACAGATAATGGAATGACTCTTCACACATGATGAAACAAGCCACCATCTCCGACTGCAGCGGATGTGAATAAACAACCAAATAATGCTGAAATGAATATGGATCAGATCTCATTATGACTGCAGGTGTTTTCTTTCAGCCATGTGTGAATGTATTCCATCTAATGAGCCGTGTGTGATGTGAGGAGATTCTAACTTGGTGTTAAATACATGACACTTTTCATCTGGGCAGAGGAAGTGGTTTGGTGTCAGACGGCTGGTATTCCTGCTGAATGTGATTATGAAATAATGTACGTCCAGATCTGTGCCATCTGCTCTGGTGGATTCACTGATTTTTTTATGGATCAGTGGAGGCAGAAATGAACTAATGGCTGAAAAATACTGCTGTAGCCGGGACAATACAACTGCAGCTAGTGTGTGCAAGCGTACGGGGACAACACATGTTTATCTCTTGGTTTCTGGAAGATTTTAAGGGGGCAAGAAATCTATTTCCTCTCAAGATTAATAAAGTACAAATAATTGTAAACATTTACATCTTGGGATGCTGAGGAGTCAGAAGTTAAGGAGTGGTGGTGCCTGTTGCGCAGCTTCCTGGTATCAACGTGTGAATGAGTTTACACAATCAGTCTTCTACTGCTCACCTGTAGAGTAGACTCAAGGTGTGTTTACCGTTTGTTGATGCAACCCAATTGCAAGAAAAAAATGTGCAATTGTCCATCTCTGCAAATCACGGACACGTTGAATGTCGACGTTTCTGAATCAAAAATAGGTTTCATAAATCCGTTTCATAACAGCCTTGTATCACACTTGAAGAAACGCACAATGAAACGTGGTTAACGTTGTGAAACGATTGGTTAGGTTTAGGCACAAAAACTATGTGGTTAAGGTTAGAAAAAACATAATAGTTTGTGTTCAGATAATAACGTAACAACGTCACGTAACGTGACATTGTTATGTGACATTGTTACGTGACGTTGTTACGTGACGTTGTTACGTGACGTTGTTATGTTGTGAACTCCAAACTAACACTAAATTTTGGTGAGGAAAACTGTCACAGCCATTTTCAAAGGGGTACCTTGACCTCTGACCTCCAGATATGTGAATGTAAATGGGTTCTATGGGTACCCCCGAGTCTCCCCTTTACAGACATGCCCACTTTATGATAATCACATGCAGTTTGGGGCAAGTCATAGTCAAGTCAGCACACTGACACACTGACAGCTGTTGTTGCCTGTTGGGCTGCAGTTTGCCATGTTATGATTGGAGCATATTGTTTTATGCTAAATGCAGTACCTGTGAGGGTTTCTGGACAATATTTGTCATAGTTTTGTGTTGTTAATTATTTTCAAATAACAAATATATACATACATTTTAAGCAATGGACAATCACGGGATTAATCAAGATCAAATATTTTAAATAGGGATGTCCATAATTAACCGTTTAACTGTTAACCGACATTAAGCATTTTAACCGATTAACGCTATCGGTTAAAACGGTTAAAAGAAATGTTAATTATTAACTCAAAAGCTGAGCGGCTCAGAGAAGCAGCTCGTCTCTTTAAGGAGAAAAGCTGGTCCACCTTAACAGCCCACCTTAAGAGGCGGAGCCAGAGTTTCAGGATACAGGAAGTCAGCTCCGGTCTCCGGCTCGCTTGAGCGGAGCGGAGGAGTTGTAGTTTCGTAGCATTTATTCACCGACAAATAAACTGTACACACACTGCTACACCTACGTTCACAGCTAGAACGCCACCAACAACCTCACACTCACCGCCAACATACACACACGGTCTGATGGAAACTCACTAAAGTTACGCAGACTATGTGTGCGGCGGCGAGCACGAAGCCTCCGGCAATGCTAGAGCTGTTAACGTAGCACAAATACACACACTGTTGGACACCAACGCTAAAGTTCCGCCGGGCAGACACACAGCTGACCACCTGCTAAACTAAACTAAATGTGCGGTGGAGACTTTTACTGGGAAAGTGGTTGCATGTCCGCGACACTACACACAGCATCGTAGCTGCTAAGTTAACGCTCCTGGACGGTGAACTGGGGACTCCCGTCAACGGATATATGTTGTGCTCCTGCAGCTGGTACACCGCTGCATGCGAGGCACAAATCTTGTCGGTTTACGGTTAATAATCGGTTAACGAGGGTCGGTTATCGGTTAAGAAAATTTTCAAAATTAGCATCCCTAATTTTAATCGATTGACAGCCCTAGTAACAACTTAACGTAACGTAACAACGTTATTTAACAACCGTGAGGTCAATGTTTACTTTTGGTTCCACACGGGACACAAAAAGCTGTCTCCTGGGTGAAAGTCCTATGTTTGTTTGACCCATCTGCCCTTTGTGGACTTTCTCGTTTGTTATACTCGTTATTATACCACGTAACGTTCAATAACGGTCGCCTGTTTGTACTACCTCACTTGCTCTGACCGAATGCAAAAACGTTGTCATTTAACTTATCCTGGTTTGCAGAAATGTACAATGCCAACACTTTTTTCCTGGCGACTGGGCTGGTATCTGTAAGTGTTGCCAAATCAACCTGTAATGGGGCACCGGTCCTAAAGCAACAAACCCAATAACACCCCCAACCCATACCCACTGTCACAACCTACACTGGTAATGTCATTCATTTACCTACTGAAACATTTGCATGATAAAATGATCTCTATATCACTAAAATATGACAGGAACTCAAAACTATATTTAGATACATGCTCCCTCAGCCTGAAAGAAGTTAAAGACTTATTAATAACAGAGAAGTGCAGCAATGATTCATAAAACCCAGAGATGAGTTAGTATTTTAGAACTTCCAGTTCCCTCGTCTGGAAGTCAATGGGTTTTTTGAATGGGTTTCTAGTTAGATGCCTGAAATGAAGTCTGTGGTTAACACAAGCTGAAGAGATTTTAACGTTTTGTTCTACGACATAAAATACATCAGTAAATATCCTACTCGTGAATTTTGAAGCTTTTACGTGTCTTAAAAAGGCGGTTGTTAACAAGTAGCTAAATGAGATTACTAAACGTCATCACGCCGACTCACCCAGCCTCGTCGTTTATACTCACGCTCATGCGACCGTGGTGTAGTTGGTTTATAGACTAACGTTAGCTTTTTACGTCTGCCGATTGCATTCACGCTTCAAAAATCATGAAGTGGTGTTCATTTGTGAAGATTATCTTGCTGAACAAAACGTGTAAGTATCATAAATGTCTGTTTGCCACAAAGTTTATTTTATGCAATAATCCAAAACCCAATGGATAAATTCAATTGGCTTTTTGTCAAAGGAACCAGGGCGATGCTAACTTCCTGGTTGGCCTACAAAAAGACATCATCCCTGGACCTCACTATATAAACTAGAATTAACGCCTTGCGGTTGTATGCCTCTGCCAACCAGTCAAGTTGCAGTTTGCGTCCATGTCTGTACAAAATGTCATCACTTCATAATTTTATCCTGTTAGACATTTGTGTGGAATTGTCATAATTAGCATATGAAGTCTTGAGTTATGGCCAAAAATGTGTTTTGTGAGGTCACGGTGATCTTGAATTTTGACCACCAGATTCTAATCAGTTCATCCTTGAGTCTAAGTGAACGTTTATCTCTGGCAAATTTCCTACTTACTTAAGTCGGAAGTTTGTATTTTTGCAAAACAGTTATAATCTTAGGTCACACAATTGGCTCCAATTTAAAGTTCCTTCTATCAGTACAGAAGCTGGCAAAACAAGACTGTTCCACTACGGTCCTGGTCCTGGTCCTGGAACCATCTGCAGGCCAAGCTTAAACTTGAGACCCTTATCTCTTTAAATGATTTTAAACTTAGAATAAAGGATGTGGTCACTGCTAGCTGCAGTTGCTTCAATTAACTAACAAACACATGACCAAAATGCTGCCCTGTTAATGCACTGTATGATGTAATGTATTTTGTCATACCTATTGTTACTGCCGTAATCAACGTTGTTGTCTTGTTATGTGTTGGATGCTGCTGTCTGACCCCAACTTGTAAAAGATGGTTTAATCTCAATGTGACTTCCTAGTTAAATAAATAATGATGATTGTGCCAAATTTGAAGAAATTCCCTGCAGGCGTTCCTGAGATATCACGTTCACGAGGCTGGGACGAACATACCAACGTACTGATTAATTGACGGACAACCCGCAGGAATGCAACTCAATGCAAACAGTGTGTTTAAAGGGATGCATTTGAGCCAGTAATGTCTGCACGGAAGGTGAGAGACAAAATAAATTAAAAAATGCAGTTATTACCTGGTTGGCAGCCAGACAAAACCAAAGGGACTGAGGCGGGTAGGTGGTTCTCAAAATACAAGCACAAGGTCATACAGGCTTGAGCTGGAGCTGATGACAAACATGAAGCAGGTGTCAGGTGTCAGGTGATGAGGAACAGCAGGTCTGGAATGAGAGGAGAGGTTTGTAAAACATGACAGCTGGAAAAAGCAGAACAAATGGAGTCCGAATAACACGTTGAACATCTCTGTAGAAGTGCAGGTTGCTTGTATGATTCCACTCACCTTCCAGCACCAGGATGATTTTTAATTTTCCCTATGAACAGACAGGAGTGGCAACAGGTGATGCTGACAGCTCCCTCTCAGATGTGCGCAGCATGTGGCCCGATTAGTTCACCGTCTGCATCAGGACGCCGCCTTTCAAGCGGCCCTTCAGCAGCAGGTGTGGCCCTAAGCAGCTGCTTATGTTGCTTAATGGGCCGAGGCCGGCTTTGGTGCTCATGCAAATCTCCCCAGATAAATAAAAGGAAAGAAAACAGCTGACTGCTTCTTGAAAGTCACTGTGCTGCATCATCTTCCCAGCTTCAAGACAAACGTTCTGTTGTGTTTTGTGAAACCTGAGGGGATTTGTTGCATTTCGGCAGATGTTACCGTCTCTTCTGTACTTTGTAGAAAACAAATATTCCTCCACTTCTGATCTTGCAGTCATTTTTCTGTTCACATCAAGATGTTTTTAGAGCTGTGAAAACCCTGAGGAGCGTTGAGTCGTGCCAACTCTTATCAAAAACCCCCGAGACTGGAGCAGAAAACATCAGTCAAACAGCAGCAAGCCTGTTGAACGAGGAGACGAGGTTGATGTAACAAGCTGCTTTATTGTGTTGGTGAGTATTCGGCTGAACCGTGACTGAGCATGAAAAGCCCACAAGCAAAACCAGGTTGTTGTTTTCCCTCCCAGGTGAGTCCCCAGAGATCTCCTGCACCTTTGCAACAAAACAATCCCAAACAGACGATCGTAGTCGAGAGCAAAGAGTGGCATAAACAAGAATCAAATGAATTTTGAGGCAAAACAAGGCTGAATTATTAATCATTTAGCCGTGAAAAAAGGCAGCGTTCTCAAATGTTTTCAGACTCATCTTGTAGTGTACTGTTTAGCTGTAAAATGAGAAAGTTTGCTCCGACTGGTGGGCGGTGCTTGGTATTTCCTCAACTGATCTCAACATGGCTGCCGGGTCACAAACTTTCTCATTTTACAGCTAAACGGAGAGAAATAGGCATTACAGTAACAGAATATTGATTCATATTTGATCAGCGCTGCCTAGGTTGACCGTTTGATCAGAGTTCATGAGTGATTGAAAGACTCCAGATCAGCTCTTACTGCTTGTTTTCCTCCAGTCTGTGAAGTCTTGCAGATGCCATTAGGAGCACCGGAGGACACTGGAGGACACCGGAGGACACAGAGGCACATGATTTTTTTCAGATTACCTGTCTCGTGCACTACTGTCAGGACTATCAGGTTTTATAAAAATCACTTTTTTTAATCATATTTGCTCCAACCTGCCTACTACAGCTTTAACAGATCAAACATTTATGATAGAAACAGCCACAGCATGCAATAATGTCAAATCAATTGAAATAAATTTGTCCTGATATCCTTTTTCCCATTGGGTGCAAAACACAAAATCTGTGTTCACTTACTATCAAATACAAATGAGAATTTTGAATATCAGCACTTCAAATCAGTTCATTTAACTGTCGACATCACAGGACCAAACTATATAGTGAATCAATGGTCAATATAGACCCTGTTCAATGGTCTCGGCCCATTACTGTCAGGCTGCTCATGATATATGTTGTTCTGTACATCTCAACGATGTCAACCAGAAGACAAATCCCCGAACATTTGTTGTACGATCAAAGTGATACAGATTGCGGTTCATCGTCCAACTCAGGAGGACACAGAGGCCATTTTTCATTTCTGTGTGAGAGATCCCCGAGAAAACAGCCTTACTGGAATCTGTCTGTGTCTTGTGCGGTTCAAAGTCTTGTAAACTAATAATCAATCACTCTGACCTTGAGGGCATAAACAGCATCACTGATGTGTTACATGGATACAAAGTGAGTAATGGCACGGAGCAGCGAGCGACCTTTAACACCCGGGCCGACTGGCTCGCTGTCTGCTGTCAATATGGACAAGTAGAAATATGGATCCTTGTGAATATGGATGTGATCAGATTACATATAAAACCCAGTGAGATGGAGCTGTGACCTCACTAGATTCACTGATAGATAGGGTTTAATATGGTGTAACATGGTGAATATAACTATGATGACAAATGTGATTATATGTAAAAACAGTGTGGGTGGTGTTATAGATGGTTTTAATCTGTGATGCCAACAAGATAAATTCATTCATATTTTCTGTGCGCGATGAATTAATCATTCTGACTCTAACTCTCCATCAGCGCACGGTGCAGCACATGATAAATATGGATATAATTACAAATCTGCAAATATAAACACAGTGTAGGTGGTGATTATGACAAAGTACGGACAGTAAACTACATACAAACTCCCCTTACAGCATCAAGATTCATGATCACAAGCACAGGTTGGGAAACAGCACAATTAATTACATTATATTACATTGCTATCTTTACTGGTTTAGATGGAAGGGACATAAGCAAGAGAACAAGACAACACATTAATGACACATTCATACAAATTAGTGGTGTTTAAGTGAGATCAGAGTCAATCCACTGTTTTATTTTACAAGGCAGTGACATTTACATTATCGATCCAGACTGAATGTTGTCTGGTTCAAATGTTTCAAAGGGCCAATGTGTAGGATTTGGCCAACCAGATCTCAGGCGTATAAATAGTACGACATTTCCGCCTGTCATAATAAAAAATGTTAGGCTTTTCGTGTGTCATTTATACGCCACGGGCTTAATGTTGTAAAATGGCTTTTTGTGTGCTATTTAACATGTTACCATGAAATGGTCACGGTTATGTTTAGGCAACAAAACCACTTAGTTAGGTTTAGGAAAAACATCATGTTTGGGCTTAAAATAAGTACGTAACCTAAGTAAAATACATGTGTAAACAATGTAACGTACAAACAGAAAACACGTCACAAACGTCACAAATGTAACTTTAAAATAACTCAACAACACTTTGGGACACGAACACCGGTCTCCTGGTTGAAAGTCCTGTTTGTTGGACCAATCCACCTCCCCTGTAAGAAGTCTGTCTCACTTTTTAACTCTAGCTCTGAGACATAGCATATTTACGCATTTACATCAGTACAGGCTACATGGCATGACACGCCAAAAGCAACAAAGGCGTTGTTAGTGCACGCAAGAGGACTTCCAAATTTGTATGTTCTCTTGCGTGCACTAAGGAGGAGGCATCTATTGGTGAGGTTGTAGGTTGAAGCCAAATGAAACTTCACCCATGATCGTGTAGGAGAACTACGGTGGCCGATGCGAAAATGCGAGAATGTGAATGTCCCTATCTAGAGCCAGTGTTTGGTTTGTCCGTTCTGGGCTACGTAGAAACATGGCGGCCGGCTCCGTGAAGAGGACCTGCTCCCTATGTAGATATAAACGGCTCATTCTAAGGTAACGAAAAAACATAATGATTCTTATTAATATTATATTCCATTTATGCCAATAGATCCCTCTAAATGCTACACACTGGCTCTTTAAGTAAATAACAAATTTCAACGTCTAGTTCAGTGCCCGTTCGGAGTGCATGCCCGTCCGGAACAGGCCGATTGCTCGGTCCCCAGAAGTTCTGCTAGCAGTGTTGTCGAGAACCGCGGTATGGCTGCTTCTAACCCGCCAAGTGTGAAGTGGATTGGATGAATGATTCTCGAGATATGCGAAGGGCAGTCATACATACATACACAGACAGACAGAGAATACTTCTTTTATAGATAGATGATGCTGCTATAGCGCCACCTATTGGCCAAATGGCACCAAATTTGGATGACGTTGTAGCAGAAAGGGGGAAAAGAGGAAAAACACAGAATAGCCCTTTTCCACCGTGACAGGAAAAGAAGGAGGAGAAACTGAGGAGATAAATGAGACACACCTGTGAGCTTGGGGGAAGGGGAAATCAGTTCAATCAACTAAAGCAGCATGGAGGAGAACAGAGAGAGGAGTGAGAGTGGCTAAAGGAGGAACTAATCTCGGCTGAATTCAGTTTCTGGATATCTTTGTAACTAAAGCAAAACAGTGACATATATGAAGTTAAACTGAGCAGCAAAGGAGCCAAAACCGGCTGAAATTCAATGAACTGGCTCGGACAACAAGGCACTGTTGGAGGTGTGCGGATCTCTGGAGCTGGTGGTTAACTGGATTCTTGTTCAGCTCGGACCTGTTGGGACGCTACTGAGGTCTCCTTGCCTTTGTTGGGCCATTAAGAGAAGTTTTTACTCTCTCCAGGCTTCTCCCTCTTTTTCTCCAAACCACCCCAACACCTAAACCCTCACACCTTGAAACTGAACTGGACTAAACGGAACTGAACTGCCTTCATTCAGACCCTCTCACACACACACACACACACACACACACACACACACACGCAAACACAGTTTTTAATGGCCTGTAATAAGTGTATAGTAGCTTATTGTTATGTTTACCAGTAAGCTGTTATAACATTGCTGATAATAAAGATTATTATTTTCCCACTAGTGTAGAAAGACTCACTAATCGTGAGGTGCAGCCTACTGTATGGCCAAAGCAGTCTGGTCCACTTATTCAGGCTCACAGCTTTGGTTCTGTTAGCCCCGTTATCGGTGGTGATACACACTGATGACGGCTTCTTTTAAGTTCCATGACATGAGAGCATCCTTTAAACCTTTAAACCGCGATTATCTCGCTCGTGTGATCATACGGGAAGAAAGTGGTTTGAAGGCAATTACTCTTCAACTCCCAGTTGTCGATGTAATGTACAGTGATACTCAGGAATGGCTCACACGTTCTGCTGGACGTTCAGATCGGTAGTTGTGGAGAAGTGGGTCACCTCTGTTAGCTGGTTGGCCAACTTTTCTCTCACTGAAATGTAGAACTCCGGTAGAGCTTTCTCCGCACAAAATTTGCGACCAGGCAGTTCATATTTTGGATCAAGTGTCTTAATGAGTCTTTGAATCCGGGCTTTTCAACTATGCTAGCCGGAACCCTGTCTTTTGCGATGTAGTAGTTTACAGCGGCCGTGATTTCTTTCCATTTGCACTTTTTTTGTCATATGGGATTGCTTGGGAAAGCGAGGAAGCCAGAGTCATTTGCTTCTGGGCTGGTTCTGGTTGCTTTGGTCGTGTTCTCGCTACCGTACTCACTTTGCCGCTTCAGTTCTTTCAGTTTCTCCGGGTTCCTTCTCTCTCCGCTGCGTCCCTCCAAACACTAAAACACGCCAGCCGCATACGTCACACACTCACCCAGGAGAACGGTCTGGATGGAGGCGGAGTCTGTGACGTATGTGTCTGTCTGTGAGAAGGAGATGGAGGAGAGAGGGAAAGAAGGAAATGCCAAAGTGAGTCTCATCCCGGCTTAAAAACATTACATGACAATTTGTAGTCAATGTTCGCGATACAGTCATTTTATACACCGCCGTGGGACAAGCCGCGATACATCGACTATATTCGATGTATCGCCCACCCCTAATCTAATCTTTGAAAATCAGACTTCATGGGAACACCAGTTTTTGCTCCAACTAAGTGAGATAATATCTTAATTTAACAAAATAACCCCACATAATGAGCCGTTGCTGCACACAGTGTGCTCATGTTTACAGACTCAGCTTGTCTGTGAAGCTTTCCACTGAATGATACCAAAGGGACGAGAAGGGGAAAAAGATTAAGACTGGTGATCTCAGCTTCCTTTGGTCGGAGCGTTTAATCACAGCTGTTTTCTTTCCCTCTCTTGAGCTTCAATTTGTCACTCTGTATGTGGAGAGAATTCCTCACTAATATCCACGAGTCGTGAATTTCAATTAGGGAGTCGGGGTTAAGGTGTAGGTCACGGTATGTGCTTCTCATTGCTGCAGCCAAACTGTGATATGGGCTGTTTTCTGGTTTCTATTTATTGATAAAATGATTCACCATCTGGGCTGGTGCAGCATTAAACACGCTCTGTATTTTCCTACAAGTCAAGTCAATTTCATTTGTACTGCCTTTAATCAAGGGTGCAGTCTCACAGGGCTTCAACAACGCCTACATTATGAAAGAATAAATGAAAACAAGGAGAGCTAAAACCAAACTCTGCCCTGCGGGGAAATTAAATGTCAGCTCCAACTCAGCTCTGCTATGTGTGAACAAACAAATAAATACAGAAAACCCATCTTAGGTTCAATAAATCTATTTGGAAAATACATTATGCATGTTCCTTTTAGCAGACATTTAACTGGCTTTAAATTGTGGATGGGAAACATTTCTCTTGCCTTGTCGTCGGGTGAATACATTGCCCTTTTAAAGCGGCTGGGACGACACTAATGATTCCTGCAACACTTGACCATAATCTACTTTACTCTGCTGTGGATTTGACACATAAATCCCACTGTCACAACAGAAAAAAAAAACGTGTTTACCTCAGAGAATTGTGGTCATATTTACAGAGTTTATTTCCTGTGCAGCACGGCTTAATAAAACTGTTTTCCGAGCGTCTTATCAGGCACCAAAACACACAACAGATGTCACGGTAATGCCGTCTATCCACACCCTGCCGGCCTACTGTCAAAGCGTCTTTGTACCTCTGCCTGTCACCTGGATTACAGGTTTACTGAAGCTAAATTGAACAATATCCGCGGCTGTTTCTGCTGTTGCTGCTGCGAGTGTCATGTGTGACTTGGTGAAACCTTTCTAATCTAAATTTGTGTGCAAAAAAAGTGAAATAAAAGACAAAGTTGAAGAGAGGCAGACTGACGATGACTGGAAATATAGCAGCAAATTGAAGATGGAAAAGAGAAAGAGAGGGAATGAGTCATTTGAGAGGGAATGAGATGGAGGGCCCCCCCGCTGAGCAGAAAATAGCTTACCATCTCTGTGTGTGAGATAACAACAAATAGGAGGCTTCTGTTAATGTCAGCCTGTAGTTGTGTGTAATGGGGAGGTGTGCTTTAGCCCGCTGAATGACAGACTTTACCTGGATAAAGCTTCATGCTATCGACTATAATGGAGCAGCTAAGGTGATACCTGGAGGGAAATGGAAGCTTCCTACAGGGATAACTATATATGATTGAAAGCACGGGCAATTTTCATAACCATCTAAAGAACTTGAGTTGGGTGCGTTGCATATCGCCTCGAGTCCAAGTCATTTAGGGCGAACATGAGAAATTTGGCAATTGAACATCTGGAGGCCTCTTTTCTGAATTACATTCCATTATAATAGAGCTGAGGGAGCTGATGATTTAAAGGAATGGAGGCTGCAAACAAGGAAAATGGTGCTTCTTACAGCAAAGCGGTGCTTTCTCTAAGCTGAAAGGTTTGTTTCATGTACTCTTACATTTCTCTTTATAAAAAGGGTAAGAAAGCTATCTTTTTTTATTTTTTTAAATAAACAAAAGAAAAAGGTTCTGTAGCCAAGCCTAATATAGAACTGCAATGTTGAAAATATGCAAATTTTTATGTTAATGTAATTTTAATGTTTGACAGAAAATGTGACATATGTTTGTACTACGGCTGTCAATCGATTGAAATAGTTAATCGCAATTAATCGCAAATTAATCGAACATTTTTTATTTGTTCAAAATGTGCCTATCTGGAGGTCAGAGGTCAAGGGACCCCTTTGAAAATGACCATGACAGTTTTTCCTCGCCAAAATGGGTTAGGGTTAGGATTCTTTAGGTTTTCTAGTTTCATATGATACCAGTATCTTCACTCTAGCTTTAAAACTGAGTCCGCAAGTTGCGTTAAAGAAATTAGTGTCATTAAAACAAATTTGCGTTAACATGTTATTATGAATGAATGAATGAATGAAAGACTTTATTTCGAACATAAAATAAATAAAAACAGATACAAAATAATAACAAACAAAACAAGAGTAATAGTGTCCGAAAAGGAGTAGGTAGAAGTAAAACTTAGATTTCCCTACCCCTTTCTCACTTCTCCTCTATAAACTCATATATCATAGAATGATAGAATGATAATATAATATAATATATAAACTATCCCAGATTTATTTACATCCCAAATTAAATATATGAACAGCATCCCAAGTTTATTTACAACCCACAAATCCATCCGGAGTTAAAAAGTATATAACCAACCCTTAACACAACCCTTATCACAACTCTTCCTCAACCATATACTGTACCTCCCAAAAATATATTTTTTGTATAGCTTTTTAAATTGATTTTTATTTGTGCTCCGCTTCAACACATCACCCAACCCATTCCACAAATCCACCCCACAGACTGAAATACACATACTCTTATTTGTTGTACGAACACAATGCTTTTTAAAATTAAATTTTCCTCTTAAATTATAACCCCTACCTCCCTGTCTCAAAACATTTTTTGAATATTGCCCGGAAGTGAATTATGTCTTGCTTTGAACATAATTATTGCGGTTTTAAATTTGACCAAATCCATGAATTTCAATGCATGTGACTTTAAAAACAGTGTGTTGGTGTGTTCCCTATATCCCACATTATTTACTATCCTGATTGCTCTCTTTTGTAGTATGCTTAATGGTTGTAAGTTGCTTTTATAAGTGTTACCCCAAACTTCCACCCAGTAATTCAGATATGGTGATACAAGTGAAGAATACAGAATGTGCAGTGATTTATGCTCCAGTATGTGTCTTGTTTTCCCTAAAACTGTTATGCTCTTTGCCAGCTTTGTTCTTACATCATTTATCTGATGTTTCCAGCAGATTTTGTGGTCCAGTATTACACCCAGAAATGTATTTACATATAGTCTTTCAATATTCACATCATCTATTATCATTTGTACTTGTATGTCTATTTTTTGGTTTCCAATTAACATAAATTTAGTTTTGTCCAAATTTAATGACAATTTATTTCTGTCAAACCACCGTTGCAATTTTCTGATTTCTGTTGTAGCCACCTCCAAAAGCTGCTGCAGATTTTCCCCAGAACAATCATCCGCAAATAAAACTAAATTCAGTGTCCTTGATACCCTACCTATGTCATTTATATACATAATAAACAGTTTTGGACCCAATACTGACTCCTGTGGGACCCCACAAGTAATACCTGAGCATGTTGATTTGTAATCACCTATTTGCACGTACTGCTGCCTGTTTCCTTTATAACTTCTCAACCAGTTCAGCACTACCCCTCTTATACCATACCTTTCCATTTTATTGAATAATATATCGTGATTAATGGTGTCAAATGCTGGTGGGGCTGGAGCCGATCGCAGCTGACATTGGGTGAAGGTGTTGTACACCCTGGACAGGTTGCCAGACTATTACAGGGCTGTCTGACGGCAAGATAAAGCGGTGAAAATATTCGAACCAAAAATATTCCGTGGAACCCACCAAGGCACAAGAAAGAGAGGCCGGCCCAAGGCTGTTGGCTACACATGTGTCTAACACTGGTCAGGTTAACTGACTCTTCTCAAACTACAGCTGCTGAAGACAAGATCATTTGCTGTGTATGTTTGTTATTTTCTTGCTGACTAACCATTGTTTACACATATCTTCTGTTTGACCCCTGACCGCACCAGATGTGATTTTTCATGCCATTAACCGTTAACCAGCTCTAGCAGCTCTCAGTGTTTGTCAGGCTTTGTTAGAAATGTACGGAGCCCCCCTTGACCTCTAGGAGAGTAGTAACTCATTCCCTCAAGTTAGTAACTTGTTCCGTCAAGTTAGTAACTTGTTCCGTCAAGTTAGTAACTCGTTCCCTCAAGTTAGTAACTCGTTCCGTCAAGTTAGTAACTCGTTCCCTCAAGTTAGTAACTTGTTCCGTCAAGTTAGTAACTCGTTGCCTCAAGTTAGTAACTCGTTCCCTCAAGTTAGTAACTTGTTCCGTCAGGTTAGTAACTTTTTCCCTCAAGTTAGTAACTCGTTCCCTCAAGTTAGTAACTTGTTGTCAAGTTAGTAACTCGTTCCCTCAAGTTAGTAACTTGTTCCGTCAAGTTAGTAACTCGTTCCCTCAAGTTAGTAACTTGTTCCGTCAAGTTAGTAACTTTTTCCCTCAAGTTAGTAACTCGTTCCCTCAAGTTAGTAACTTGTTCCGTCAAGTTAGTGTAGGGACCTCACCAAGTCGTTGGAGACAAAGAGCGGCCCACAAGGCAAAAGGCCTTAAGACAAAGAGCGGCCTACATGGAAGATCAAAAGCCTGATCAAAGGAACAAAGATTAAACCACCAGCTCTTTGAAATCTCCCACCTGGGTGTGAGATTTCATTTGAATCCAAACAAGGGTCTCCCATTGGATGAGGCTAACAGGAACTGTGGGGTCTTTCCGGTGACACGCCCACAATCTCACCGGAGATATAAGCAGCACGCACCTTGAAAGAGTTGCCCTTTCCACTGCGATTCAGTTCGCTCCAGGAGGTACCTAAAACGCTGCAGCGTTCACTTTAAGACCGAGCCACAGTTCCTGACCTCGCTGGACGAGTGAAGCTATTGTTGTGTCCATCAGACTTTGAGATCCTCATACCTGCAGAAGGAAGACACGGATCCCCGTTCTTCACCAAGGAAAAGGCGATCCGCCTCTCCTTCATCTCTGGCTGCTTTCCCTCCGCTGCCACACGGAGAACCAGCCCTGCCGTTCATCAGCTGACGAGCATCATAACGGCCCGTTATTGTCCGAGCCTGCGCGACGCCGCCGGACCAATTAACGACGATACACACCACTATCGCTTCGGAGAAGCGATCCAAGTAAGAGGCTTGTGTCTGGGCAGAGACTAGTGAAATTGTGTATTCCAATAAGTTAATAACTATTGTTGATTTGTACTGAACGTACGGGCCGCTGAGTCCACTTGTGTTGATTGCTTTGCTTTGATTGTTTTGCTTTGTTGTTTTGCGTTGTTTACTGTGCTAACTGTGATCACTGTGTTCTCCCCGCCGTGGGTTTTCTTGTATTCGTTTCTGCCACCACGGTTAAGATCTGTAGCTGTATTTTATCAGTTAAAAGACCAGCGCACGGCCGACAAACGTAAGTTTGCCTGCCGGG
>CAKALU010067861.1:56032-67712 GCA_916700995.1 Hozukius guyotensis | reverse complement strand
ACACACATGCACGAGCACCGCCGCATCGTAACTACTTCACAGACACAGAGCGGAGAGAGGACCTCAACTCAACAACGCTACCTCATGACAAGTAACTGCGGCAGTGCTACTGCAGGGCTGAGTTTTCTCTTCCATTCTCCAGGAAACGTGCGGCGGCGGCGACGCACTTTGAGTTCAGGCTGGTGCACGCCAAGAGTAGAGTACGAGCAGGGAGGCAGGGAGGCATCTGATTGGTTCTTTCCAAGCGGACCGCGAGGCAGTGATTGGTAGACGTTTTGACAGGATTACAGCAGCTACAGATGACGGCTCTTTTCCGCTCCTTTTTCAGAGCTCTTCAGTAGTGGATCGCTGTCGGGGTGTAAAGACCATTTCAACCAATATAACAAATAGCGGAGACTGAAGAACATCGTCAACCCTACCTTTGATTTAATTCATTCTTTACACTTTAGCTCTTTTGTTTTTGGTTTAGGAAAGGCTACAAAAAGGATATGTTAAGAAATCCAAGCTTGACTTTGCCTCGTTACAGATGCTAAGCTACTATTTGAAAATCACTGTTCGGGGAGAGGTTTAGGGAACGGTCGTACTGTAGTCGGGGTGCGATACTTGATGTTTTTCATTTTCTAGTCTAGGAAATCTGGCAAACATGGCCCACACAGCAGCTGTCTTTGTGGTATATACTGTGGTCAATGCTTAAAAAGGATATGTGCCAGGTGTTTCCTTCAAAGTGTTCAAAAAGCCATCACCCACCGAACCTGTAAAGAAAGAAGAGCAACAGAGACAGAGGGAAGTTAAAAAAGACTTTCTAAAAAATCCCTTCCTTATTCATTTTCTCTGTACTGAAAAGACAATTACTCCAGCATTAAGATAACAAGCCCGGAGCTAATTATCCTGACTAGAAACACACTGTTTCCTCGTCTCTCTGTCTTCTTGCTGTCTGCGTTGGGTGGAACAAGGAAGCAGGAGGATGAGGATGAAAGAGGATTCATGTCAAGCTGTCAGTTGCTGTTGGGCGTCGTGTCACGCTGCAGGAAAAGCCTGGTCGGAATTAGGTCATAGTTTCAACACATGTGCATGTGTTTGCATATGCGCTAGAAGCTACTAGTGAGCTTTCTGTCACAGGTCGTGCTTCCTGTTTTGTCACATTCTTTTATCTATCCGTGCACTATTCTCCTACATGTTTGTTCCTTCCGACCGGACACATGACTTGACAGGATACTCACGCATCACCACGTGGACGATGTCGAAGGTGAAGATATAAATGGTGAGCAGGGAGAGCGACAGGGTGAACATGTAGAAGTATCGGTAGTTCCTCTTGCCCACACAGTTGCCGACCCATGGACAGTGGTGATCAAAACGGTCTGTGAAGAAGAGAAAAAATAGTCTTCGTATAAATATGTAAACTGTACCAGAGGCTGCACACACAACTTTTTATAAAAAACAGACACTTGTGGAAATCAAAACAAGTGTTAAAAATACACCAGTATTTTAGTCAAAGACAGCTTTGTGCATCAGTTACTGTAAACCTGCAGTCTAAATATAGCAATCACTTCCTCTTTGCAACTATAATGTGGAGGAGAGCCAGATGAAAGCAGGACAGGGTCAAACAGACAGCTGTGTCTGTTGGAGTTTCACAACATTATACTGTAGAAATGCAAGACGTGAAGCAGCCCGTAGATATAAGTTCAAATTAAATAGATATCAACTCATACATTCTGGTTTTGCCCGAGACTCTCAGGTCTATGGTCCCCCATTTTTGGATGCTCTATCCGAAATACTTGAAAGACCAATAGATCCAAATGCTCTTACAGAGATTTTTGGTATCCACAATGTGAAGACGATCATCTTCTTCCGAGAGGGCACAGTCAGATTGCATCACTTACGTCACTCTTTTAGCCCGAAGACTCATCTTACTCAGTTGGAAGCATGCTACCCCTCCCTCCTTTAAACACTGGATCAGACATACACTACAATTTTTGAAGCTAGAAAAGATAAGATTTGCTCTACGAGGACCTAAAGGATCATTTTAACAGTGTATGGCGACCTTTCATTACATATCTGCTCGAGCAGCTGTGAGATTGTAGTATGGTTTGTTTTGATCATTTGCTATAAAATCTATAAGCACACACCTTGTCTATTGCTGTTGTTTTTGTTATTAATTTGTATTATTATTATTATTATTAATAATATTATTATGTGGGGATTATCTTATTATACTTGATTTTGTTTGTCTGTTTCCTTAGCAAAAAAAGATGAAAAATGTTTTCCTGTACTTATCTATACAAAATGTTTTAGGTTTTTTTTAAATGTGAAAACTATTAAACAAAAAATAAAAAATAAATGGATAATTTTTATATTTACTGAGTAGAGAAGTTTCAGTGCTAACAATTTAAATTCAAGAGACAATGATGTGAATTGTAGTTTCGGTTATGGATGTCCAGAAACTGTTGTGCATTTATTGAAGAAATGTGCTTTTTTTACTGAAAATATCAACAGAGTTTTGTCTTGCTTTGGAGGAATGTGTTGTTTGGATTCCTGGAAAATAATACGCAGAAAAACACTCACGTGTACACGATTAATCTTAATATTATAATGGCCGAATTCCATATCCATAAATGTAAATTCACATTCAGTTGGTTGGTCCACCACTTTCATTCAGACTGAAATATCTCAACAACTAACGGATGGATTGACCTGTAATTTTGTACAAACACTCATTGTCTCCAGAAGATGTTATGCATGCTGACGTTAGCATTTAGCTCAAAGCACCATAAAACACAGCGTTACAGAGCTGTAGCATGGCTGGAGACTGTTTTGCTGTGTCTCAATTTGCATTCCTCCGAGCTTACATGTGCTATTTTGAGTGCATACGTGTGTTCACACTGACAAGTATGGCAAAATGAAGTGCACTATGAATACCTGCATGGTGTATTCATAATGGTCAAAAAGTTGGGTGTGGAACGCTGGACACTTCTCACTCTCAAAAGGCTATGTAGCAGAAGAAAAGGGATCACCAAACTTGTTAAAAATGGCTGAGACTGGTGGCGTGAAACAGGGGGCACACACAAAAGCATGTAAAAGTAAAATCACAGTTCATTTTTATTCAGTTTTACTTCAATTGTCAAGTGAGAAAACAAGCCGGCAGATATTTTGTTGGGCGACAATCGCGGTCAAAAGTTGCCGGTAAGTCTCCGTCAAGTTGCAGTTTGCCATTAAAAAGATTTGAGACAACACTACCCTGTCGAAATTCACGCACTTTGCAAATATCCGAAGTGAAATTCAAATTGAGAGACAGCATTTGTCTTCTTATAAATAGTCCCCCCCCCTAGTTTTTAGATCACATATAGAGTGCAGCAGGACAATAATCCTCTACCCTGTTCACTCAATATGGACGTACAAACCTTCAAATTAAAGCTAAAAGCACTCTACTAGCTTCATAATCAATCTAAATTGCAAAAAAAAAAAATCAGATGTATGCAGCGATACAGAGGTCTGGAGCCAGGCGAGCACTTTACCCCCATAGTTATTGTTTTATTTCAACTCCAGTGTTGCTGCATACAGAGCTAAAGCAAATCTCCAAATACTCACAGGTTATACTGTACATCAGACATCTGATCATATATTAACCTGACATGGCTCCGGGGAATAAACAAATACAGTTTGTGAAGTGGTTTGGCTGTTTTTGTTTTTTTTATTATGCTGCATCTTCTGTGAGAGACTTTAACCCGCTATAAACAATGTCAGGTTGAGGAGGAAAAGATATGACTGCAGTAAAACTGAGGCATGCTGCTGTGTCATGCTTGGACTATGTGTGTGTGTGTGTGTGTGTGTGTGTTCCTACAGCAGGTGGACACAGATGAACCAGTGTTCACAATGACTGAGCACTTATTCCCTCACTGAGCCTCCACTGTCTCCTCTCATATCGCCTATGAGTCTACGCTCCCTTCAGACGCATTCCTCAATCATCAGAAGCCAAATCACTGTAATTCCACAGGGTTGAGAGATGAACAGCTACACACACATTGCACATCACACACACACACAGTTCAAACCGCCTTCATAATTCAAAGCACATTCCATAAAAACACTTCCTGTGAAGTTTTTTGGCTCATTTGATTCAGTTTTCTGAAACTTTTTGCACCCTGTCTTCTGCGTCCAACGTTTATTTATAAAGCTATGATTTCTTATTTTATCATTATAGTGACAAATGATTGCAGAGAGGTAATTAAGATCCAGGCTTCAGTACACGTCAGCAAGCTATTTTTCAACCACAAAAACATAACTCACCTTTCTATTTCTAAAAAACTGAAATAAACCGATTTCAATGAGCTGTCGTCTCACTTTGTATAAAGCCAGTGACGGCGGATCAGAGGACATTTCACTTACCGACGCAGTTGTCACAGATGCTGCAGTGAGACGCTCGAGGTGGTCTGAAGATCTTGCAGGTGTAGCAGTACTTGAGTTTCACGATCTGGTTGTTGATCTGAACATTGCGGATTCGAGGTGGGGGCCGCTGCCCCGCGGGGACGTTCCCGTTGGCGGCCTCTGTGGAAACAGGACAACATTCATTAGTAGGTGTCGGCAATCTTGATCGCACGATAACTTATTATAAAAGGTGGTATTTAATCGCAATCTAATACAACAACACCACAAACTATATCCTCAAAAATCACAAATTAAAGGATAACTTCGGTATTTTTCAACCCTTTTTCCCATGTATTTGTGTCTAAGTGACTAATGGGGACTCTTTTTGAAATTGGTCCAGTATTGAGAGAGAACGCCGCAGTCGCCAGCCGCTAAACATGCTGTAATGTAATCATTTGGGGCAACCTAGTACCATCAGTTTACGTCCACTAAAAGTTCTTGTTTTTGCCACTGACAGGCTCAGATTGTTATTATAAGTGTCTGACAACATTAATGGAAAGGACCCTACAGAGAAATTAAACCTTTTTTCTTACCTTTCGCTTTCCGTTTGTTATTGTCATGTGACTTGTTGCTGGAAGACAATGGTGGAAACGTGAGTGGAGAGAGGAGTGCTGGCTGGTGTTGTCAGAGTTTGTTGTGTTGGAGTACAGAAAGTGTAGCTTAGTGTTATCTGAGGGGTCGGCAACCTTTACTATCAAAAGAGCCATTTTAGGCAAAAAAATAAAAAATCTGTCTGGAGCCGCAAAACATTTGATCATTGTGATGAAGGTAACACAGTTTAAAGTCTAAGTATATAGTATATAAGTCTAATGCAGTGAGGGCCAAAGTGCAAATGTACAACGGAGTATTAGGGTCACATTGAGGGAAAAAACATCTGAGATTTACGAGAATAAAATCATAACTTTACAAGTAAAAAAGTTGTAATATTACGAGAATAAAGTAAAAACTTAACGAGAAAAAAAAGTCGTAATATTACGAGACTTTATTCCATAACACTACGACTTTTTAGTCGTAATATTACTAGGCTTTATTCTCATAAAACTACGACTTATTTTTCTCATAAACTTCTGATTTTATTCTCGTAATATTATGACTTTATTCTTGAAATCTCAGATTTATTTTTTTCCTCAATGTGGCCCTAATACTCCGTCGTACCATAGACCTACAACAATGATAAATAAAAATGAAAATGTAAACAAAAAACATTTATTAATTTCCATTTTTAAAACGCCACAGAGAGCCACTGGAGAGGAGCTAAAGAGTGCAGTGGCTCCAGAGCAGCAGGTTGCTGACCCCTGTGTTATCTAAAAGATTTACAATGTCATGGCTGAATATTTAGCCGATTTCGACAATGTGGAGGCGACGCAACATTTCGCAGCGAGACTTCTCAGAGCGAGACAAACAGACCAGATCAAGCGAAAGGAAAGAAAAACGTTTTATTTCTCTGTAGGGTCCTTTCCATAATGTTGTCAGACACTTATAATAACAATCTGAGCCTGTCAGTGGAAAAATCAAGAACTTTTAGTGGACGTAAACTGACGGTACCATGCTGCCCCAAATGATTACATTACAGCTCGTTTAGCAGCTGCCGTCTGCAGCGTTCTAAAAATACCGAAGTTATCCTTTAACACATCTGACAGTGGTTACACAAATAATGAACATTATAAGCTCCAGAAAATGTTTCTTGCAGCCCTGTTGCAGCTGGATTGCATTAGACCGTACAGGTCTTAGACAGTGAGAGATGTGAGATTCAGTGACAAGGACAAGAAAAAAATAGGACGTAAATCTTGACAGCTGAACCTTGAGGGTGTCAGTGAATGACATCGTTGGCTCGATGCAGTGTTAATGATGGTGGATTTATGCGTAATCGCTACTGAGCTGTTGATATTATTTACTAGCAACGCTATAACGCAGTGTGTCCTGCTCTGTTTGGGCTTCAACTAACCTTCCTAACACTGAAATATCTTTTAGGTGAGATGGTTTTGTTTCTGCAGTCGACAAAGAAAAACAACATTATCACACGTTCACTTTCTCTGGCAATTCAGATCTTTCTGATTATGTAGCACTGCAGGAGCCGAGAGTGCAGAGAGGCTGGCTAATGACCAGAGGGCTGCTGGATCTCTCCGGAGAGCGACTGTTAGGGAGAAATCCACCATTAACATGCTCCACGGGGAAGGCATGAATGTGGAGGTAATGGAAAAGACAAAGCATGCTCATTTGACTTTCTGGGGATAAAATAAGATAAGCAATGTGGCATTTGTGGAAATTAAATGATGTGAATGATCATACTCTGTTATGTAAAACAACCGTTTCTGCATAAATAAATCAGTGAAACTAGCACGCCTACAAGCTTGTCTCAAAACCATCCATCTACAGACATAAAGATTGTGAGAATGTACTTTATCTGACAGTGCAAATGGCTCCGCATTATGAATCCACTGAATGTAGGATTAGTGGCTTTCAGGATAAACCAGCGGAGAATAAATTAATGAGTCATCACTCACAGGGAATGATGCCACTCCCTCGGGTAGCAAAGCTCTGTCTGCTAGTGGCATTATATATTCCAAGAGGATGCTTCTCCTCCTATTAGCATTCCCCCTCGGGACTTGTGGCTAACAGGCTGAGAGGACAGAGCGTCGAGGGAAGGAGCGGCGGCTTCATCAACATGCCCGCCTCGGCCTCAGAACGAGATCCCAACCTGCCTTCTCGACTGGCTATCTGTTAGCACGCCCACAGCTCATAACAGCAAACAGCTACCCTAACACATTAACAAACATACTGTATAAGGAGGTACAAGTGTGGGATGGAAGTTGTTAAATGAAGTGCTTCATTTAGGCTGCTTCAGTGCACATTCTCTTCACATAGTCATGTGATCCATTTCAGCATTTGAGTGATGCAGTGATGAAGGTCTATTTTGGGAGATTTGCTGAGATGTGTTTGGTGGAATGGAAAACATTTTACCAAAAAAGGTGCACTTGTACACATATTTAGCATATTAAAGGTAGGGTCGGTAATGCTGAGAAACTAACAAGAGTACACTAGATTCTAAAAATGAATGCAGCGTGGCACAGCAGCGTGGCGGAGCAGCGTGGCGGAGCAGCGTGGCGGAGCAGCGTGGCACAGCAGCGTGGCGCAGCAGCGTGGCGGAGCAGCGTGGCGCAGCAGCGTGGCGCAGCGTGGCGGAGCAGGCTGACATGTTCTTCTGTCCATCTCCATCTCCCCTGTTTCAGTGCCCAGGACAATGCCGCTGACGCACTACTACACACACACGCATCTCTACACACAACAAACAGCGATATCCGTCTGAAAATAACTAATAATAATTAACTAGAATGGCCCTCGGAGAGCGCAGACCTACGCCCCCCTTCTCCGTTCAGCTTGCGCCATCATCCACGTGTAATTTTTGTCTATGTTGAAATCAGCTGTACGTAGCGGAGCATCGTAAAACACTTCAATCAAACTGGACAGAAACAAACTAAAACTCACCTAAACCGTCGTTGTTACTCTTTCCAACAATCACCAAGTGTGCTTTGGTCGAACTCAACTGTAATTTCACCGAGTTTAATGTGAAAAAACACCAAATCTACAGCCCCCTCCCTTCCCCCCCCGCTCTCTCTTTGAAGGAAGAAGGCGGGGTCATGCGTCTGATCGTAATTCTTAAAAAATATTCCTGAATCTGGATCATGATCCGGATCGCCACCAAAATCAAATGGATTGTTCATTGTGCCACACCCCACCCCTTGAATACCATGGCAACGGTTGAAGTTACGAAGCTTCGAAGCATTCGGGTCAGCGCTGGTCAGTATGTGAAGAGAATTTCAACAAATATAACACAACTGATTTGAACAGCACGACCAACCCTACCTCTAATTTGTCTCACTTCTCTGCATTTGACGGATTCCCTGAATTAAATATCTTTTGGTTTTAGACTGTTGATCTGGCAAAAAAAAGTAAATTTGAAGACATCACCTCTTGGGCTCTGGTAACGTATGATGATGATTATTAAAAAGACTAAACGATCAGTGAAAATAAAACATAATCAACACATTTATCAATAATGAAAATAATCATTAGTTGCAGCTCTATTCACATAAAGAATCCCCCAAATGGGATTTCCTCACATAAACATACAAGCCGGAGCTGTGCAGGTCATCACGGCCACGGCCAGTTAGACCAGAGAGCCATTGTCATCCGGCGAGCGGTATGAGTCACAGTCAGGATGAGAGAAGCGCCGGCTACCAGCTAACCCTGTTCTCAGAGGACCGGCTGCCTCAGCCTTGCTGCTTTTACAGCCCTCCTCTGTCACGAGCCGGGACCAGCCTCCACCCCACGCCTCTCGACTGGAGTGAGAGAGCACGAGTGATGGCTGAAGGACACCGTGAATCTTTAACAGAGACAAAGAGTGAACATTGAACAGCCACACAGGCAGACAGGGAGGGAGGGAGAGAGGGCTGTTGCAGAATAAAAGCTTATTCCTTCAGATATAAAGAGCGTGTGGACAGCACAGGGAGTGGGCAACAAAAAAATCACTATTTCTAAAGACAACAAAGCTGGTTTATTTTTAGTTTGCAAAGGCTTTGTTGTCATTATGATACAGCATATAGTTTGTTTTGCGTAATGAGACAACATGATCCTCTGTAATGAATGTGTGTGTTAAACTGAGCGCCACTTCCACGGACGAGCACACCCAACCTTCAGCGACTTAAAGAATAACAAACATGAATAAACCAACAGCTCTGAGGCGGTGTGCTCACTGCTTAACTAGCATATATACTGAAGTATTTATGCCTACAAAATACTTTCACATGAGCTACTTCCAACTAATTTGCAGTCTAGAACTCTGGACTAGGGATGTTAATAATTAACCGTTTAACCGTTAACCGACATTAAGCATTTTAATCGATTAACGCTATCGGTTAAACGGTTAAAATAAATATTCATAATTAATTAAAAAGCTGAGAAAAACACAGAGGAGCGGCTCGTCTCTTTAAGGAGAAAAGCTGGTCCACCTTAAGAGAGACTGAGCCGGCGTTGCAAGATACAGGAAGTCGGCTCCGGTCTATAGCTCGCTTGAGCGGAGCGAGTTGTGGTCTGATAGCATTTATCCACCGCCAAATAAACTGTACACACACTGTCTGCTACACCTACGTTCACAGCTGTAACGCCACCGATAAACCTACACTCCCCGCCGCCACACACACACGGTCTGTCAGACACTCGTAAAAGTTACGCCGCAATGACAGAGCGGCGGCGAGCACGAAGCTACCAGCAGAGCTACAGCTGCTAACGTAGCACAAAAACACTCATTGTTTGTTGTACAATCGCTAGCGTTACGCCGGGCAGACAGAAAAATCTGCTAAACTAAACTAAATGTGCGGTGGAGACTTTTACTGGAAACGTGGCTGCATGTCCGCGACACTACACGCAGCATCGTGGCTGAACTGGAGACTCAGTTGTCTGTTGTGCTCCTACACTGCAGCTGGCGCACCGCTGCATGCGAGGCACTAATCTTGTGGGTTAACGGTTAATAATCGGTTAACAAGGGTCGATTATCGGTTAAGAATTTTTTTCAAAATTACCTTCCCTAGTCTGGATGTAATTTTATACAAAAAAGAAGAACCTAGATGATGATGATGATGTAACAGCACATGAACTGTAATAACCATTTGTCCTGTTGTTGACTTGACATTTGAATGGCTGTAGATAAGGGGTTTGTGCCTGGTGGTATTATCAGTACTGATTGTGCACAATGCATGCACACTTCAAGGTGAGGAGCTGGACTGCAATCACACAAGAAGAGGTGAGACCACACGCTACTTCAAACCTGCCAACAATCTGCAGTGGATCTCAACGTTATTACTGGAGGTGCATGGATAAAGATGCTGCTGGGCTTTCCTTCCAATCAATAAATTGGTGTTATCATATACAAATGTTGTGCTAACGAGCATTCTTCAGATTCACACAACCACTGTATGTCTCTAATTCAAGTCAAAGTCCCAAGGTTTGTAAAGATACAAAAAATGTCGTGCAAAATAACATGGATGTGTTTATATTATGGACCGATGTGTCTGAAATAGGGCTGTCAATTGATTCAAATATTTCATCGCGATTAATCTAATGATTGTCTATAGTGATTAATCACACATTATCTGTTCAAAATGTACCCTACTTGATTTGTATTTAATCCTCTTATCAACATGGGAGTGGGCAAATATGCTGCTTTATGCAAATGTTTGTATATATTTATTATTGTAAATCAATTAACAACACAAAACAATGACAGATATTGACCAGAAACCCTCACAGGTACTGCGTTTAGCATAAAACAATATGCTCAAATCATAACATGGCAAACTGCAGCCCAGCAGGCAACAACAGCTGTCAGTGTGTCAGTGTGCTGACTTGACTATGACTTGCCCCAAAACTGCATGTGATTATCATAAAGTGGGCATGTCTGTAAAGGGGAGACTCGTGGGTACCCATAGAACCCATTTACATTCACATATCTTGAGGTCAGAGGTCAAGGGACCCCTTTGAAAATGGCCATGACAGTTTTTCCTCGCCAAAATTTAGCGTATGTTTTGAGCGTTATTTAATGTCTAAACGTATTTAATGTCTAAGTTGACACGGTTGGTACCGATGGATTCCTTTTCTAGTTTCATATGATGCCAGCATCTTCACTCTAGCTTTAAAACTGAGCCCGCTACAATCTAAAAATCGCAAGTTGTGTTAATGTGTTAAAGAAATTAGCGGCGTTAAAACGACTTTGCGTTAACGCGTAATTATGGCGTTAACTTTGACCGCCCTAATCTGAAATAAAGTTGAATTGAATTGAATATAAATGTTTATAATCTCTTATACATTTTCCATTTGATGTAATGGTGTAGACATAGGTAATGTCACTGTAGATTTGAACGTTTCCCTAAATACAAATAAATACTTGTGAAATTAAAAATACATTTTCCCAGTTTTAATCCCGTCCCCCGTCTTTTCTCTTCCTGTAAACGGTTTCAAATGTTTGATGACTCATCCTGCACTCGCCACACTGGTCATATAAAACCGCACTTCACCTGTTTGTGGGTCGTAGTAGCTAACAAAGCAATATGGAGAAGTAGGAAGAGATGCGTGTTTGGATATCAGACTCTCTGTCACTGCACTGCAGCAGTACATGCAGATGAACGGCAAAAGACTGCTGGATGACTTCTCGAAAACACCAGCGGACTTTTACCGGCGGGTGAGCGGGGGGGCTCCAGGCGCC